>CATIWR010175386.1:0-28219 GCA_949677035.1 Omphalea diandra
GACACCTCTTTGAGGATTCTGTTAATCGAACCCATGACTAGAGGACACAAGGGAGGCTCTGATACCATGTAAATAATGAGAAGAAGAAAAGAATTTGAAGAATTTTGAAAAATATGTATATTTGATAAAGGCAGAGAACCAACCTTATATACAGACCTACTTTCCTTGTATACAAGCCTATAATTATGCCTATAATCAAACCTATAATTAAGCATATAATTAAGTCTATAATCAAGCCTATAATTATGATAATTACTACAATTAGAATATAAACACTAAATAAGAAGTTCACAGTACAAAACATAAAAATATCCATATCAGTAACAATGTTGTGGGTCACATTGGATTATTCTTGGATATGGTCACTTTTGGATCGAAGTGTTTTCGAATCGGATTAAGGTTCAAATCACTTATCGAATTTATATACAAAAAAAGTTTGGATTGGAGTTTCACATTTACTTTTAAAAATGATATTCTAAATCTAATAATTTCTTATTCAATTTTTTAAATGCCCATTTGAGTCTTTATTATTTATGTAAAATATTTCTCATAATTTATTAATAAAAAATAATATTTTTTAAAAATTATTTTTAGTTAAATTGATTTTATATGAACAGAACTTGATTAAATTTTTTATTTTTATTTAAATATTTAATAAAATAATTATAATTTATTTTTAGGCAAAAATGATTATGATAATGAAAACAAACAATTGAAATCTATGTAAAATTACATTCAAATCATATATTATAATTTACACTAATTTACAAACAAATATACAATGTCTAATGATAACAAATTGCTCATTACAAGAAATTTTATGTATTATAATAAAAATGTGCGTGATCAAATTAATTTTGTCTTGATATGTAGTTTTTTCATAATAAAAATAAAATTTGACACAATTATTATTAAAAATAAGAAAATCTATAATAAATTTCTTTTATGTATTAAACCATTGAAAAAATTTTATTATAATAAATGAGTATACATGATAAATTATGATATAAACATTTTTCTCATAATATTTTATCACAATATCTTGATATCAAATTTCTAGTACCCACCAAATTGTATATATAAAAAAATAATATGGTCAATATAATATTTTTGTCATTATTTAAATCATTTTAAAAATTATAATAAAATTATTTAATCATAATTATGATAAAATTATTTAATCATAATAAATAATTTTTATTCTTACCAAATAATATGTCAAAATAAATAAAAAAAATTAAAATTTAGCCACATAAAAAGATACATTAAAATTAAAAGTAAAATTACTAAAAATATAAAAATATCACTATATTTGAAAAAATTAAAATCAAAATTGATTTGAATTTGGTTAAATAATCTAATCATTTTAAAAATAAATTTCTTAATTTGTTATTTTAATTATTCTAGCTTCTATATATTTAGTAATTAAATTGGTCTTTTTTATATTATTTTTTTTGTTTACCTGTGTCGTAAAAAAAGGCATTTCCAGTTAATACTTGATAGTGTTTAGCCTCCTGCTAATTCTTGATTAAATATTGCCTGAACATGAACTTTGCTTGCTGAGCTATAACTTAGGTCTGTCACTTTCAGTTGGTAGGTTCATCAACCAATTGACTGGATCATTTTTTATGTGCCAGACTGCAAATGTTAGAATGTTTCAAATTAACATTTCTTTGTAAATAATGTACCTCTAAAAGTTCAGATGCAAATAGCCAAATATATCATACTGGATTTTAGCAGTTGAGCTCCTTATGTTGTGGATTTGGGATTTGGATAAGTTTTGATGGCTTTTTATTGGGGTATATAAGGTTTTATGCTGCTTGATAAATTTTACTTGTATGGTAAATATTTGTTGTCTACATTGTGTTATTTTTACAACAAAGGTAGTGTTGGTAGAATGATAAAGTTTCTTTTTAAGTTGCTGTTAGGTGAGCAATGATCATAATGTCTAAATGCAAGTTTAAGAAAAGTAACCTCTTGCTATCTATCACTTCCTCTTCTCTTCTTCCTTTCCCTGCTGGGATTTACTTTAGAGTTGAACTGTGATGATGTGCATGTCTTCTTATTCATTCACTTGGTCAATTAATGGTTTGTAGCCCTTATTTTGAATCTTTACTGTGATGCTTGAGTGCACCGTCTCTTATCAATTCTCTGGCAAGACAAACTATTAAAATAGCAACAATTTGTCTCCCGATTCTATATGCTTTCCCAGTCTGCCACATATATGAAGGTTTCCAATGCATATGACATTTCTGCTGACTCTGCCTAGACGTCATGTGATATTTTGTACTCTTTGCGTCTGCATTAGACTGGCTCTGTATCATTTTCAATCCCCACATGTGCCAATTGCATGCTTTAGTCTAACAATCTCATTTGGATTTTAGCATCATAGGTCGTAGGTTTGCCTCTGAGATTCGTGATGTAATTAGTCCTGCCTCTTGTTTGCTGTTCGTTTTAATCTGTTGGTAGTACTGTGGTTAAAGCGATCAAGATTGCTTTTGATTCCTTCACATTGTTGGATATGTTTCTTCTTTTCATTTTAGAATTCTTTTTATTCTTAGTTATTATTTTACTTAAGACTTGCAACATGTTGCATCTTTGTTTATGATAATTTGATGGTTCTTCTAGTAATTTGCAAATTGCTAAGGATAGTTCATTTCTTTTTATTTGTCATACAGTGGTTGCAATTTACGTTGTATGGATTCTGGCAACATGCACCATTTTGTTGGTGCTGACTACTCCGGGATAATTTGCAAAAATGTGTAAAAAAAAAAAAATTAAAACTAGAGAATTATAATGGTCCTTAAAATAATTATCAAATAAAAATAATTAAATAATATTTTACATTTAAGGGTGGTAAAAATGTTTAATAACAGTGTGTCCAATAGTTAAACTAGCGGACATTCAAATAAAAAAATTATATAACATCGTCAATTAAAACTGTACAAATAGTTGTGTAATTATCTTTGTCCACCACTTAAAGTGACTAACTAAGATTTTTCCTTTTGCATCCATGCACATTGTATATGTATGCAAAATATTGATTTTATTTTTTTATTTTAATAATTAAGAAAATAATTGTAAATCAAATTAAAAATATTTAAATTTATAATAATTAGATTTTATATTTAAGACATAATTAAAAATTTACAACTTAATATAATTATTACATTTTTATATTATTATATTTATCACATAATCTAATTATTATAATTTTAATAATTTTTATTTGATTTAAAATTATATTCTATCTATTAAATTGATGATAATTAGATTTTATTCTTATACTATCTCTCTTTGAAACTTTGTGATTTTGGCAAGTTTTACCTTAAAATTGTAGAGAAAGCATTCTCTCAAGGTACAAAAAATTCATAATTCTTGTCTTTCTCTTTTGAGAATTTAATATTTTATTAGAAGAAACATTTGAACATTACTAAAAACTAATATTAAGTCAAATATTACCAAAAACTAATATTTAGTATTGGTCAAATATTAGTTTTTACTAAAAACTAATGATTCATAATCTTATGTTCCAGTGTTGCATGCGGTATGGGCCATTCCATGGTTATAGTTGATAGAACAAATGTTGGTGACCGACTCAAGCAGGTAATGTTTTCCGGAGAATATACCTAGTTGTCCTGACATTGAAAGTCAAGTGCTATTTTTGTGCCATACGGTGCGGTATCCAGTTTGAGATTTCTTGTTCGCTGGTCACACCTAATCGTTCTTTTTGGAATGGCAACAAACATTTTTTGTTTCATGATCACTTCTAATGAGCCCTAAAGAAGTTCGTCTGAGCCAGCTTATAGTTGCCACATAGATTTCATCTTCTTTCTTTAATTCATGAATGTGCAGGCTCCTTTTTTCTTAAGTTGTTGTTATCTTAAGATGTATTGTTAATAATTTTGTTGTTATTCCTAATCATACTTGATGAATCCATGATAATTTAAGTCTGAAGATTTTATCTAAAGTCCTGTCAATCTCTTCACCACCCCAAATCCACACTCGAGTAATGTTCAATGGTTTTTATCCTTCTAACTATAGGCCACCGTACTGTTATTTCAGGGAGCTTCTAGTTTATCCAGGAAAGAAAATCAAACCAGTTAATAACGATAGGCCACCCTACTGTTATTTCAATTTTAGATAAATAATGGCTATTTATCAAATAAATATTTATTTAAAATAAAATTTTAACATTTATCAAATTAACTATTTAATATATAAAATATTAAATTTTCATGTAAAATTATCTAATTAAAATAAAAAATTATTATAAAGATTATAAATAATTAATTAAAATTTTCAAAATTAAAAAATAAATTTTTATTTTGAAAATAAATATTATTTATTTAATTGCATATTTTATGTAAATTTGTATTTTATTAATATTTTAAATAATATGCTAATTATCTTCATACAAATTGCAAATTATCGAATGGTAACAAATAATAGGTGATAAAATTGAAACAGAAAAGTAAGCAGATTCACGAACGATTGGTGATAATCTCAAATTCTGTTACGGTACACGTCCACGGAACCCATTTCATGCATTCTTCACTTGCATATGAAGCAACGTATTTAAAATCTAGCACAATATATTTTTCATATTTTCTTTATTTAATACATAAAATAAAATTAATTAATAAAAAAATATCAAAAGAAAAATTAAATTATTATTCATAAAATGACTTTCTGTTTTAAAAATAAAATATCATTTTCTTAAATTTGACCAACTTATCCAAAAAAATAAATTATATAAATCCTTAAATATATAATTGGTCATTGTGTATCGATAGTGATCACTGATAATATGTAAGATCTATATAAATTTTTATTTTTAATATATTTTTATCATATTAAATAATAAATAGTATAAATATAAAATATTTATGATATAAATTTTGTTATAATTTTATTAAATTAAAAGAAAATTAGTATATTTATAATATATTCCAAACACCATAAATTATATTGCTTAAAAAATATTTTTCTTAAAAAATATTTTCCTCAAACATATTATTTTTTGCAAAACAAACATAGTATAACTATTCAATTTATTGGTTTGATCAATTAAATTTAATTAATTTAATAATAAATAAAATTTTAAAATATTATTAAAATAAATTTTAAAATAAAAATATATTTATAATAATTGATAATAAAAATATTATTAAAAATAGATTCAAAACTAATCAAATTGATTACTAATTTATTCTTTATTTAACTAATTGATCCAATTCGATTTTCAAAATGTTTCATAGATGGGCTCCAATTCCATGATTTGCAATTAAGCTAAGCATGTTTAAGATTCATTTTCTTTTGATATACTTCCCCTCATTATTCTTTAATCCTAGCTAAGCTAGGTGGTCTGCCTGCACAACTAAAATATTTTGCTTCTAGTTTTAGTGGTGTGTTAAAATTAACTTTCTTTTACTTATAATTGATTAATGGACGAGTCAAACTCAACAGCTCTCACTTGGGGTGTATTGAATTAGGGAAATTTAAAATTTTTATGGACTTTAAAAATAAAAAAGTATTCAATGATGATTTTTTAAAGACTTTTTAAAAGTCAAGAGATATTCAATAAAAACTTTTAAAAATTTTGTAAAAATCATGGGTATTCAATAAAAATTTTTAAAGACTTTTAAAAAGTCTATAAAAATTTGGGTGTATTCAATTAAAACTTTTATAAAATCTATAAAAGTTTATCGGAATTCAATAAGTCATTGACATTAAAAATTAATAGATTTTTGTAGACTTTAAACGATTTTTTAGAATAAAACATCTAAAAAATCTTTTTTACACTCTCAAGATTTCTCAAAATTTTTGTAGACATTGAACATAAAATCTTTAAAAGTCATTTATAAATTTTATAAATTCCATAAAAATCATTAAAAAATTTATAAACTTTATAAAAATTATTTACTTAAAAAAGTCGAACAAAGTATTAATTAAATATACCTCTGTTTGTTTTAGGTTTTGTTGTAATCTTCATTATATCTTTAGCAATGTAAGAGTCGTACTTTTTTACTTGATTTTTTAAAAATGTGCACTAAATACTTGTATAAATAACATTGATATAAAGAAATTTATGAATTATTTATAAACAAATTAAGCATATCAATTCATTTATACATAATTTTTTTCATGTTATAAATAAGATTCAAATTTATTTAAATGAAATTCAGAACTATTTAATTTTGTGTCTCATCATATCATTTAATTGAATAGCATCGGAAATTACCAACCCTAAATACAATTAGGTTTTCAATTGAAGCTAATCTTCGGGTTCTAACTCGAATAAGAGGTTTTGGAAGGTTGATGGAATTGACAGTGGTGATGAGGTCTTTTACCTTGAAAATTTTCTAGCCCTTCAACTTGGTACATGATCTCTTCAAATCAACCATGTATGTTACCACATCCAAAATTAGAACATTGAAGAATTTGCAACGGTGCTTGCTTCAACAACTTCGATGCCACCGACATCGGCTATCTCCACTTAAGCGGCACCGGCGATAGCTCCATCAATACCAGTGATGACTTCCTTAACTTAGAACTGCTTACCTTCCAATTTCACCTGTTCTCATACTTGCCATTGAAGTCTCTCTCAAACTAAATTAAAAAAAAAGGAAAGAAAAGAGGTGGATAGTGGCATGGGATTAAGTAAATGTGGAGGTGGATTTTGAGGTGTGGTAATGGTTATTGTGAGATGGGAAGATGCATCTTGAATCCTTTATCAATATATGGGTAGACTTGGGAGTTTTGGTTGCTTGATTTGTAATCTAATGCACAATTAATTAACCACCAACCACCAGTTGCATTGTACAGTATTAGCTTGGGAATTAGTTGTAGTCGTGGCTCTTGGGCTGGACACAACTGAAGTTGGATTATGGAGCTGAAGTCAGCTGAATTTCTAGAAGCCTTTAGTGCATGATCACAACATATCTCACTGCCAAATTATATGCTGCTAACAAACCATTTTTTCTACACTTTTGCAGAGTTAGTTATGTATATGGAGGGAAGTTAGTTAAAGTAGATTCTTATGTTACTTGGAGATTAAGTAGCTTTATGTATATATTTTCACATTCTTATACATTAACAGATAACAAATAATACAAATTTTTTCTTGATCTTCTCCAACTATTCCTTCATAATATCATGTTCTAGTTTGCGCTTGGTATCAGAGCAATTTTTTAACCTTTCTTAACAACACATATCAAACATGGAGGAGATTGGTGATAATTCTACTAGTGGCAATATTACTGCTACTATTGGGGTCACAAGAGAGGTGACTTATACTTCTCATGGAGATCCTTACTTTCTCCACAGTTCAGACCACCCAGGCACGGTTCTGATCTCAGTAACACTTAATGGCAATAATTTTCTTACATGGAGCCCTTCCATAAAGATAGCTTTGGGCGTGAAAATGAAGCTGGGTTTCATAGATAGGAGAATCAAACAACCAGATGAAGGAACCATTGAGTATGAACAGTGGACAAGAGTCAATTGCATGATTACTTCTTAGGTTTTGAATTCTATATCGAAGGATATAATAAAGGCTTTCATTTACACAACATCAGCTAAAGAGTTATGAGATGAAATTAGTGAAAGATTTGGTAAGAGTAATGGACTTCTCTTGTATCAGCTGCAACAAGAAATTAGCTCAATCAGCCGAGGTAATGAATCAGTGGCAAAGTATTACACAAGACTGAAGAAATTGTGGGATGAGCTAACTTGTCTAATGCTTATTCCAGTGTGCATTTGTGGGTTTGTGAAGGAAGTAGCAGATCTTAATTCCTTTAATAGACTCATGCAGTTTCTCATGGGTTTGAGTGACAGTTATGATCATGTAAGAAATCAGATATTGTTGATGGATCCTCTCCTATCAGTTAATAGAGCTTACTCCATGAAACTAATGGTGGAGAAACAAAGGGAAGTCAACACAAGCTTTGGGGAGACAAATAAAGCTAGTGCTTTGCTAGGTAAGGCTCAAAGACGAAATTCAATGCAAAGGAAGGAAGGACCATACAAACTTGGGCGGAAAAGGCTAATAACAAGAGGGACAAGGACAACAAGTTATGTGAGCATTGTAATGGCAAGGGGTATTTGAAGGAAACCTGTTTCAAAATTCATGGGTATCCAGATTGGTGTAAAAAGCTTAAAGACTAACAAAAGAAAATAGCAGAGAGAGACATTGTGAACAAGGCAGAATCATCTTTGGATGCATCAGTAAAAACACATAGAGATGAGAAAGTGGATTGGTCCAACCTCATTCAATAAGAATTGCTCAAATTAATGAAAGGGAAAGCAACAGCAGATGGTAATTATGTCAATTTTACCCAACTTGACAATTATGCAGGTAACTTGTTTATTCTTTGTCATGCCTTACGTATTGCTTTAAGTACTATTGATTTGCTTGAGCCAGGAATCTGGGTACTTGACATAGAGGCCATTAATCACATGTGTGTAGAGGAGAACTTATTTGAAAACCCTGAACCCACCAAAACCCCTTTACCCCCGTTAACCTACTAGATTGTACCATTAAAAAGGTGAACCACATTGGAGATGTCCGATTAAGTGATCCATTGCTTCTTAAGGATACTTTTATACACTCCTGATTGTAAATTTAATCTTCCCTCAGTTAGTAAATTATCTAAATCAGTTAAGTTAAAATAAGTTTCTTACCTGATCATTGTATTCTACAGGACCTGGAGAGGGACAGAATTTTGGCAATAGGGAAGTTAGCAGGCAACTTATATATTCTAGACAGTAGTTGTTATGAGAATGTTAAATGTAAGGCAAGAAATTATCCTAGTGTTTTTACTGTCTTGCCAAGGCTTGTAATGTTGGTTTTAATGAAAATCAGTTTGCTTCTTTATGGCACAATCGTTTGAGTCATGCTTCTCAAAAGGCCTCTACACCAGCTGGATATCAATAATGCCTTCCTCCATGGCAACTTGGATGAGGAAGTGTGCGTGGAATCTTCAGAAGGGTATACTACAAATTGCAAACCAAGGCAAGTTTGCAAGCTAAACAAGTCCATTTATGGCCTTAAACAAGCCTTTACACAATGGAATACTGAACTCTATCACAAGCTTCATGCTTTTGGATTTTGACAATCAACATACGATCACTGCCTCTTTTTCAAACAAATTCCAAGTTCCTTTCTTGCCCTACTAGTTTATGTTGATGATGTCCTTATAATTGGGCCCTCTGAAGTAGAGATACCATTTGGACTCACTATTCACTATTAAAGGCCTGGGTATGTAAAATATTTCTTAGGAATAGAGATTGGAAAGGGGTCACATGGAACTACATTAAGTCGAAGAAAATATTTGCCGGACATTTTAACAGATGCAGGCATGATGAGAGCCAAACCATCACTAACTCCTTCACCAAAGAGTCTCAAACTTGTTGTGAATCAAGGTGATTTGTTCCAGTTGGCTAGCTTTTTTACTTAAACATTACAACGCCAGACATAACCTACATTGTATAACAGTTTAGCCAATTTGTTGGATCACCTTGCAAAGCATACTAGGACATAACAATGCATCTCTTACGATACCTGAAAGGTTGTCCCTCCAAGGGACTCTTCTATTCCAGTTTTAGTACTATCAACATTAAAGCTTACTGTGATGCTGATTGGGCATCGTGTGCTGACAACAGAAGGTACTCATTGGTTTTTGCATTTATCTTGGATCATCATTAATCTTTTGGAAAATAAAGAAACAAAGTACAATGTCTAGATCTTCTGTTAAAGCAGAGTATAGAAGCTTGGCATCAACTATTTCCGAGTGGCAATGGATAAATTATATACTCAAGGATTTTGGCGTCAATTTGAATCTCCCAATTCTATTATGGTGTGACAACAAAGTCGCAATACACATATCAGTAAACCCAGTTTTCCATGAAAGGACCAAACACATAGACATTGATTGTCATCTTGCACAGGAACAGTTTAAGAAAGGGTTCATTGATCTCAAACACATCTCCTTATCATACTAGCTGCAAACATCTTCACAAAGTTATTGAATGGACCACATTTTCGCTCTATTATATCCAAGTTGAGTTTGATAAATGTCCATCAAACAGTAACTTAAGAGGGGAGGGGGGATGTACAATATTAACTTGGGAATTAGCTGTAGCCGTGGCCCTTGGGTTGGACGCAACTAAAGCTGGATTATGAAGCTGAAGTCAGCTGAATTTCTATAAGCCTTTAGTACACGATCGCAGTATATCTCACTGCCAAAATATATGCTTCTAACAAACCATTTTTTTCTACATTTTTGCAATGTTATATTTTCTTAAGTAGATTTGTGTATATATTTTCATAATCTTGCACAATAATAGATAACAAATAATATAATTTTTTTCTTGATCTTCTTCAACTATTCCTTCGCAATATCATGTTCTTGTTTGCACATGGATCGATGATTGTGTAGGCCGTAGAGCCACCAGCCCTGCACGATAAAAGTCAATAAAAAGCCATCGTAAATAATAAATGTGTATTTAATGTATGCAATCATTTTGAAAATAGAGTAGCATATAACACTGTCGAAATATCATTTGATCATCGAATATATATATATATATATATGTTATTAAATTATATTAATTAATTATATTATAATAATTATATTATAATTATATAATATTTATAATTATATAATATAATTATTAATTATAAATATTATATAATTATAATATTATAATTTAATTAATTAATATAATTTAATAATTTAATTAATTATAATTTATAATATATATTTAATTATTTATATATTTTAAATTATAAATTATAAATTCTATTATATATTTATATTCAATTATTTATATATTTATTATTTAATTATATATATATATATAAACTAGTAGTGAACATCACAATATGAATATCTAATATATTCATATATTAAGGAAGAATTATTTAACTCACATTTAATTCTATATCTACGATAAGAGATAGGTTTCAAAATTTATAATTAACATATAATCTAATTATGAAAACCTTTCTTCCCTTGTAATTTGAAAGACTTGATTACACATGTTTGAGCTTTTTAGAAGTCTTTTAAATGAATTTAAAGATCAAGTTTAGATATGTAATTAAAGAATAATAAAAGTTTTGGTGAATATATTTAATCGAGAGACTTATTATTGTAGGTTTAAAAGTAAACATAAATTTATAAGTTAAATATTGACAAGTCTCAATTTTAAATACACAAATTATTTTATATTTTTATTCCAAGTCTAGATGAATCTGAACTACCCGATTATCAATAAGTTCAAAAGAAAGCTCTAAAAATTAAATTACAAATAAATTTTATCCAGTAAACTACAAAGTACTCACAATGCATCATCTCTACAGATATATTTAAGTATATGCATACCAAGCCAAAAGATTATATTAATTAAATAGAAAGATATAATCTGAATTATTTAATAGGATAGGACATATAGTTTCCTCTTCCATATTTATGAATCCCATAAGCTATGTAAGTAAGCATGTGCTATCTGAATATGCTAACCTAACAGTTCATATCATCTTATTTATCAGTATGCCCTTGCATCATATATACTACCCAAGAGGCATAAAGCATTTTTCTTGTGCACAGCAAGGCCTGCTTGTACGTCCATGTCCAAGTCTTCCTTCTTCATTCCAGCGGGCATTTCCCAATCAAATTTGTAAAGCAGGTTAGCGAGTGATAGCTCCACAGTTGCAAGTCCCATAAACATCCCAGGACAAATTCTTCTTCCAGCTCCAAATGGGATCAGCTCAAAATCTTGCCCTTTCAAGTCAATCGAACTGCCAATGAATCTTTCAGCACAGAACTCTTCTGGGTTTTCCCATACTTCAGGGTCTCTTCCAATCGCCCACGAATTCACATAAACTACAGTTTTGGCTGCTACGTCATATCCATTTATGTTGCACTTTTGAGTTGATTCTCTTGGGAGTAATAAAGGAGCTGTGGGTTGCAATCTCGTTGTCTCTTTGATCACTGCTTTGAGATAAGATAGTTGTTGGATATCCTCTTCATCTACAAAACCTTTGTTTCCAACAAGACACCGAACTTCTTCTTGAGCTTTCTTCATTGCTGTAGGATGCTTCATTAGGCATGTCATGGCCCAAATCACAGTCGCCGCACTAGTGTCCGTTCCGCCCACAAATATGTTCTACATAATTGG
Organism: Omphalea diandra; assembly: GCA_949677035.1. Classification (NCBI taxonomy): domain Eukaryota; kingdom Viridiplantae; phylum Streptophyta; class Magnoliopsida; order Malpighiales; family Euphorbiaceae; genus Omphalea; species Omphalea diandra. The sequence continues at coordinate 12,184 of CATIWR010175386.1, forward strand.
CAGAGAAAATGGTAATAGTTAGCACATGATATATCAAATGAGAAAGCTAATACTGAAAGTAAAAGAATAAATAAATAAAATAATGGATTGAAAATTGTAATATATAAATAAGATAATAACCATAAGCACAGCTTTTATATGATTGAAGGTGAGATCAACTTTGAAAGAATGATCCTTCCGAATTTGAAGCAAGACATCAAGAATGTCTTCTTGCTCAGGTTTTAATAATCTATTTGGATCAAGGTGTTCTTGAATTATCTGCTCGTAAAAACTGTCAAATTCCTTGAAGGTTTTCTCTAGCCGATGGATCAATCTAGTGAACCTATCAATAAAACCCAACGAAGGAAAATAGTCTGTAATAAAGAAGCTAGTAAACAAAGCCTGAGCTTCTGATAGTAATTCTTGAAATCTGCTTCTTTCAATCCCCTCTTCTTCATACCGCTTTCCAAAAGCAACCCTATAAATTATAGTACTTGTAAGAGACATGAGAGCCTCAGATAAGTTTATAGGTTTGGAAGTAGCTACTAATTTGGACATCTTTTCAAGCATATGGGACACCTCAAATTCTCTTATGGGACGAAAAGTTTGAACCTTATTAGAGTTAAAGAGATGAACCACGCATATTTTCCTTATCTCTCTCCAATATGCACCATAAGGTGAAAAAGCCACGTCCAACCCATTATAGGACAGCTTTTGCTGGCCAAGCAAGGATGGCCTGCTAGCAAATGAAAGGTCATGAGTTTTAAGTATTTCTTTAGCCATTTTGGCTGAGGAGACTACTAGAACTGGTACAGAACCTAGACGCATGGACATTAAAGGTCCGTATTTTTGAGAAAGTCGCCATAGAGAGAGATGAAGAGCCGAATTATCAAGTTGATGTAAGTTGCCTATGAAGGGAAGACCTAGAGGACCAGGTGGTAAATGGTGATTATTTTTGGTTTTGTGTTTTTGAAAAAGAAATGAGAGAAAGATGAGAAAAGCTGATAGGAGAAAGATAGACCAGAACATTCTTAGGTGTTTTAATTGTGATTTTGGTTAGAGATTGTTATTATATATAGCATTTCCATATGAACAATTAACACCAGGCACTCCAAACTGTGTTATTGCATTTTCTAGTTTGACTTTTTTTTAATATAAAATTTATTTATTTGATATATTTTTTTATATTTTTAATTCAATTTTTATATCTTTTCAATTTACTTATTTATATTTAAAATTTTTTTTATAATGATAGGGAACTTTAAGTATAATCATAAATTTTTAAATATTGAATTTTCATTATTTATTTTATAATATTTTTATTTACTTTTTATATCTATTCAATTGAATTTTATATTTTTAATAATATATTTTCAAGTAATCACATTCAATTTTAATAGTAACACTAATTATACTAAGTCACATTTGATTTAAATTTTTTAAATACAAAATATCTTCATTATTTATTCATTATTTTATAATATATTGATTAAATTATGGATCTCAATTTAAAAAAAAAACAAACATATCCTAGATTTATGATATATAGAGGATTAACATTTGATTTAAATCAAATTGAACTGATTGAACTAATTAAAATAAAAAAGTTAAATTCTAAAAAAAAATCGAATCGAATTGAATATAATAGAATAACTTTATAAATTGATCAAATTAAACTGATTTTGATTCAAATATAATTTAACCTAACTTGAATTTAATTTTTTAAAAATAATTTTAAAATATTTTAATATGAATATAATATATTTTTAAATATGTAATATAAATAATATATTTTAATAAATTTTTATATATTTAATATTAATAATAAATTTTAAATAAGTTTGAATATATTAATTTAATTTACTATAAGTTTAAATTATAGTTTGATTTTGAATATATTTGATTTGATTAATTTAATAAAATATTTATTAAAAATCATATCACAATGAATTCATTAAAATTTAAAAAGATTAAATTGAATGTATATTTAAATTAAATTAAAAAAATAAATTAATTCATTTCGATTAATTTTTTCAATTTAAATTATATATATATATATATATATATATATATATATATATATATATATATATATATATATATATATACACACACACACCCACTTCTTTCAAATGCCCACAAACAAACGATTTTTTTATTCTTTTAGCATTGAAGTTGGAATTCGCATTTAATAAAGTTAAATGTGGTACTATTAAGACGAACTTGTTACTCTTAGGTTTGGTTTAAGTTTTAAAATTAAAACATAAATTAAAATTGAGTAAAATTGAAATTTTAGTTTTTTATATAAGTATTTGACTCATTATAAGAATCAAAATTAATTTCTAATTTATTTTTATAACATTGAAATCAATAATCAAATATAAATTTTTTATTTTATTATATATTAAATATATAATATAAAATTATATTTGTTATTATACTATTACTTTTAAATTTTTATTCATATTAATTTTATATTTATTTTAATAATTTTTTTCATATATTGAATTTCAATTATATATGTAATATTAAATATTTATTAGATTTTATCAAAGAATATATATTTCACGTAATTTTTTTAAAACAAGAATCCCACTCTCTAGAGAGAGAGAGAGAGAGAGGAAACTGAGTGATTCTCTCTTTTATAAGGAATTTCATTTGGATTTTCAATGTAATTTTTTTATGAACTAAATACAAGAAATCGGATAGTGGATTTCAATTGTAATTATAAAAAAAAATTTTTGAATTAAAATGATTCCCAAGTTTTCTATAATTAAATGTTTATTTTTAATTATTTTTAAATGCCCATAGAATCCTTACATCAATTTTATTAGTTATTGTTACAGATGAAGGAAAATGTTAAGAAAAGTTGGAAGTAACAATAGTTAATTTTGGTCATTGTCAAGTGATTTATAAGATCTAATCTAGTTAATCAAATAATATTATTTTTCTGCTTGCCTTACATTTCTAAAGAAAACTGAATTTATAGAAATGGAAGTCGAAATTGTAGCAGAAAAAAAATCATTTTTATAGATTTTATTTAGAAATAAATTATTCCAAAAAATTTTATTAATAGAATTTTATTACTTTAGTAATATAATTTTTTATTTAAAATAAATTTTAAATTGAAAATAAATCTATATTGAATTAAAAATTATTTTATTTTTTTTATTTAGAATAAATATAATGTCGATTTCAATTATAAATTATTAAATTAATTTTATATAAATTTTTAATTAAAATAAAATCACTGCAGGAGGTTTTCCTTGGAATTCAGATCTGAAATTTTGATATCCAAGAATTAATTTAGGAAACAGAATCTTTTTGTAATACAAATTTCGATGGAAATCTTTTCCTAAAATATCTATAAGTGTCAAAAACTTGGACGTAAATAATTTCCTAAAATATAAGTTTCAAAAACTTGGACGTAAATAATTTCCTAAAATATCTATAAGTGTCAAAAACTTGGACGTAAATAATGACAAATAGGAGTACGTGATCAAGTTGAAACCGTAAAACAAACAGGTCCATTGAATCATCCCAAACACGGACACGTAACCCCATTTCATGCATTACGTAGGCTCCAACTCTATCCTCTGATAATTAAGCTAAGCATGTCTAAGATTCATTTTCTTTTAATCTACTTCTTTAAATAATCCCTAACTTACACATTGCCTAAAGTTCCAACTCTATCTTTTTATAATTAAGTTAAGCATGTTTTAGATTCATTTTCTTTTTATATACTTTCTTTTATTATTTTTAATTAGTTACTAACTTACACATTGCCTAAATTATTATATAAAAAATTTTGTACAATAATTAAAAAAAATTCATCTTATTTTTATTTTATATATAAAAATATCAAAACAAATAACGTTTAAATTATTATTATTTAAATTATTTTAAATTAATTTAGATAAATATTTTTCTTTCACATATTTTATATATTTTTCCTTTTCAAACTAGCTATTTCATAATTTTTTAACAAATTAATATAATATAATAATAGTATACAATTGTTAATCACTCATTTATTAAAATATTAATTTAACAAATAACAAACATTCATTATAAGTAATTTTTGTGATCAACTTAATTAATGACAAACACACATTACAAATAATTTATGAGATTATATATATTAATAACTTTTTCATTTTCTATCATATTTTTCTTAACCAATAAAATTTAGATTATTATTCCTTTAATCAATTCTATTAAAGTCTTTTTTATCAATATATATTTTAAATATTTGTTTTAAATATTTGTTTATCAATTTGAAAATTCACAATTCATCTCCATTTTTATATATTATATGTATAGATAAATAAATTTTATTTATTTTAAATTGTTTGTGTTACTAATACATTGTATAAAAAAAATTATATAAATACAAAGTCTTATCCACATTTTAATAATTTGTATTTTTTTTTCTTGATTCTTAAGTTTTGACAATTGATTGCAGATTTAGATTTTGTGTGAATTTTATTTTATTATTGTTATTATTTAGAGCATTTTTTAATAATTATTTTCATTCATTAATTATTAAAAATTTAATAATTAATTTTTTTATTAAAATTTATTTTTATACTTTTAATTAAAATATATTTAAATTTAAATTAAATTTATAAATATGTTACATTAGTAAAGTTATGTATATATAAGCATATTACGATTCATGCAAAAGACAAAACAACACGTATGTGTTGTTTTGTCTTTTGCGTGACGTGTTGTTTTGTCTTTTGCGTGAATCGTAATATGCTTATCTATGGGTGTTTTGTTTTTTGTCTTTTGCATGAATCATAACATGTTTGGCTGTGATTTAAATTCTTTGCCACGAAAGATTACAAGTGTTGAGAAAAGGGCCATCTATAATTGTTAGATTGGAAATATTTAATAAAAAATCATTATTATATTATTTATACTAACTAAACATCCCCTAATTATTTGTTTAACGTATTAATTGTGTAAAATAAAATAAAAATGAATTTCATTTTATTATTTAAATATCTTATTTATATAAGAGAAAATTTTAAAATCCATTTACAAGATAAATAGAATTATAAAGTATGAAGCTAACTTCATTATGATTAAAGTTGATGATGTAAAAAAAATTTAAAATATTTTTAAATCTTTCATATTTAACAATTTTTACTTCTTTTTGTTTCTTTTCAAAATAAATGGGAATATAGCTTTATTTATTTTACAGGAAATACTTTTTAAGAAATATTTTTTTGCATTTTAATATTTGATGAACTAAAAAAATTAGTCGCTGAAAAATATTTTTTAAATCAATAAAAATTAAGTTTTTTTTAAATGACTTACTCATTTACAAAAAATTCATTTTTTAAAATTTAACAAACTCTTTCAAATAAATAATAATTTATATATATATATATATTCATCAATTGTTATGACACCTATCACGCCAGTTAACCATCAGTTAATAGTGATCAATGGCAATAAATGAAATTCACAAAAATTTTTATTTTTAAAATATTTTTTTATTAAATAATAAAAAAATATAAGTTATTATAATCTAAATTTTTTTATAACTTTATAAATTAAAAAATTTAAAATTTTTATAATGTATTTCAAATACTATAAAATTTATTTTTCAAAAGTATTTTTCAAAAATATTTTTCATATATAAATTATTTTTCGTAAAATAAATGAAAATTTAATAGAAATTTTATTTTGTCTATTTATTTTATTCATATTATTTTTTTACTATACAAACAAAAAAAATAACTTAAATTACTTTTCTTTTTCTTTTTTTTTCCTGTTTTCACTTCCTCAAAACACAACAAAAAATAAAATAAAAACTCAAAATGAGAAGTGAGAGGCAACAAATAAAAATAAAAACAAAGGAATGGGCCTGATTTTAGAAGCTGTGTAAGTTTTTGTTCCCATGGCCCAATCAAATATCTTCCATTTAAACCAAAATGGATCCCAGTTCGTACTGACCTGGATGTGTTGGGTTATGCCCATTGCATTTGACATTCGGAATTGGAAGTATGAACTCGTTGGCTTTCGGGAGCCAGTTGGGCTAGAAACCTTAAAATGTTATTTGTATTGTGCCGCATTCACATTTCCATGACTTCTTCTAGCAAATAGAATGAGTCAAATTCAGAGGTAGGTGGCATGCCTCTGTGTCGGCATGCAAAACTGTGAGTGTGTAGGGGCTTGATCTTTGGGCAATATTATTGTGAAATGAGGTAGGGACTAGTTACTGAGTAGGGGACCATTACTCACTCAATTCACATTGCTTCAAAAGTGGAACAGGTAGAGCTGTGAGAAATCATCAGTTGCTGTCTGATGCTAGTGACCTCACTCCCTACTTGCTTTGCTTGCTCCGAATAAGATAAAAGCGTTAGTGCTCGTGCTTTGATGACCATTTTGGACCCATATACGTATTCGTACGCCTATGATAACTAATTTTGTGTCCATATCCGAAGAGACATGTTGTGGAACTATGAGTATAGAGGATCGTAGGCCCAGCACAGACATGCTTATGTTATGGGTTAATCCCATTCCCACTAATGCAGCCCATGTTATTTTAGATGCTCCTTTTGGTTATCACCTACCTTCAATGTCTTATCAACTTCCTCCTCATCCTCTTCTTCTTCTTTTTTTACAGTTTTGTTACTAGTACTAGTAAACTCATAAAATATTTTTAATTCATAAGATTGTAAACCTCAATAGAAGAACCCTAATCAAGCAAAACAATATAATATATAATTCTGAATGCTCATTTCTTATTCATTACTTTTTCATATGACGTCCAAAAATGGACCCAAGTCCGTAGGAAGCCGCACTGTCTACAGTGTCTACTCAGTTCTTGCCTATACTCGATATTCTTGCTCTTCTCCTCATAAGTGCATGCGACATTGTTCTTGGATCTTGACAACCAAAGAAGGCCCACTGTTGTGTATTCGTTTCCCAGTACAAACTGGAGTAGCCTTAATTCATGTCGTGTGAGAAAATTCTGTGAAAGTAACATATTATCTCGATCTCATAATCATAATCAGGTTCTTACCCCCATGTGATGTAGGGCTCCACCAACCCCACCTCTAATGAAAAAGTCTCGAGTGTTGAGCAGTCATGTGCCCTTGTACCTAATTAATAAATTTCTCGTTTGATTGCCGAAATAATTCTTCACCAACGAGTGTATAACCCATCTCTCTTTGCTTTTAAATGGCTTTCAAATTTTTACCCTACTTAATCTACTTTTAGATTAGAATTGAAAACGTTGTTCTGCTTCCACAATAATGCCCAACAGTAACTAGGTAGGTGTGATTGGTGCTTATATATACACATGATAGAAGACTACCCAACTAAATAAATGCTCTTAATTCCTTTTTTCTTTTCTTTCTTAGGCACAACTCAACAAATTTTTGAAATGCTTAATGTTGTAGAACGAAACCTAAATACCCATTTTGAAGCTAATAGATTAATGATTTTATGTCTAATCAAATATTGGAACATTAACCATTATGATTGCATTTAACATATGTTTTTTTTTTCTCAAACAAATTTTAAGCTTTTCAATAAGGTATTCATTAATGATGTACAGAGATTATATATATATATATTGCAATTAATACGTATGAGAAGAGAGAGTCAAGTGAATAAAAATACATTACCTATTGAAAGTACAGTGATTTTAACAAAAATGTATAGTCACGCCATATATAGCAATGTGAAATAACACTAACACTCAAAGTGTTTCTAAAACGAAATATCATTATACTCTATCTTAAAAAGTATTTTGATGAATTATTGGTGTGATATTACAAGCTATCAATAAATCATTTTTTTTACTGTTGAAATAATATATTATAGTTTATATCATAACATTAGTACTATTACAAATATTCACACAGATAAAGTGGTCAAACAGATTATCACAATATCAAAAACACAACCTATTTTATTGTTATACCACGATTCTCCAGCCTTGAGATCTCAGCTCTAATTTCTTAATCATTATGCTAGACTTTGTTGGCATCTACTAAACAACTATAGCCAGCAGGGAAAAGAAAAAGAAGATTAATACCTAGACAAGCATGCTTTGTAGATTGATGGATACAAACCGCCTTATTGTACACTAATGTCTCATATATCTTCGAATTAAAAAAGAAATGATAATTGAGTTGTCTATATTCAGCTCCACATATTCAACAATGACCTATTAGCCAATCACTGGTGCAATGCAACAAGTCTAAATTATGTTCTGCCTTTGCTCAACAAAATTGATAGGATGGGCTTCAACATTCATCTTAATCGGTCAGTTTTCCGGAAAAAGAGAAATGCTAATTAAAAATCACATTTTGGACTTTATATGATTTGTTAATCCTTGTCTTGACTATGCTAAGTGAGATTACCGAATAGATTGATTATTGAGTAATATCCTTGATTAGGCCCCGTCCCATATAACTAAATAAAAGGCTAAAAGCATCATTTTATGTAGGGTCCACGGCGACAGATTCCAGGCATCCAACTTTGCAGAAAAAAGGCTCTTTGCTTGTAGGCATGTAGATCATCCATGTGCTTGTACGTGTCTTCCAGCTACTCAACCACGTGGCAATGCGGTTGGTCACCAGTTTTGATAATATATTGCCTCAAAATTATTTTTTAAGAGGATAATCATTCGGAATTAGTATCTTTTTCAAAATTCAATGTTTTGAATTGTTTGTCTTTGTTTATGGTGATTAAAATGCGAGTCTTTTAACCAAACCAGGAAAGATAAGAGAGAGAAAAATATAAATGATAAATAAAAAATTACAATTTTTTATTATTAAAAATAAAAGAACAATAACAAAATATTTTGTTCTCTTTATCTTTTCTTACAATGGAGAAAAAAAATATAATGATTAAAAGTAATAATTTATTATTTATAATAAATTTATATTATTGATCTTGATACTTTTTTATTAAAGAATAAAAAATAAATTTATTTTTCTGATTTATTATTTATCTAAATATAAAAAGAAAAAATAAACGAAAAAATAAAATTTATTTTTCTTATTATTTTCTTACCTCTCTAAACAACTTCCGAAACATAAAAGTGAATTTCAAGATTTGATACTCAATAATCTTATTAAGTTTTATAAATAAAATAAACTTTTTTTATTGTATCAGTCTCTAAATCTCATGAATTTTAAATCTCTATATAGAAAATTTAAATTTGACTTTAATGTAATTTTTCATGTATTAAAAATATTTATCTTAATTAATTAATTTTTATGATTATTATTTTAACATAAATATATTTAATAACACAAAAATATTTTTATTCATAAAACATATCATTTATACGAGCTAAATACTTTTTCTTTAAATTTTTGTCAAGATTATTATTTAGCTTCTTACTTTTCAGTTAAGGTTGAGCATAATTCTTGAAATTTTTCAAATTGAACTGAAATAAGTACGGTATCGAAAATATAGAAGAAGAATCGAGACCGTATCAAAACTAAATTGATATTAATTTTAAATTAGTCTCAATTCCAGTTATTTTTTAAGAATTGTACCAAAGACCAGAATGAAATTGAACCGAAATTGAATTGAATAATCGATTATATATATATATATATATATATATATATATATATATATGTGTGTGTGTGTGTAAGTATGTATATAATTTTAGGATTATTTATTAATTTAATACATGTATATATTATATATTTAAATAAGAATGTAGAAATTAAATATTGTAAATATATTATATATTTATACACTTAAATATTACTTAATATAATTATTTTTATAATTATAAATTTATATTTATAATTATAAATTTATATTTTTATTAATTTTATGTATTCAAAATAAAATAATTTTATGTTATTATATATTTCATAATATTCAAAATGATGATTTATATAAATAAAATAGATTAAAATAATTATAATTATGAAATTAAAAAATAAAATTTAGAACTAAAACTTAACAAAATCAAAATTAAATGGAAAAAATAATCAAATAATATTAAAAAATCGAACCGAAATTGAATCAATTTTCAATCAAATTCAGTCCTAATCCTTATTCTATCCGATTCCGAAATTTTTTGGAATCTCAAAACAGGACCGACTACCATATCAGTCCTCGTATCGCATGCAAGCTATTATGGGGTCGCACCTTCGCCATCTAGAAAACATCGTCGTTGATCTCTTGAGTTACGTTGCACCGTTGGCTACATAGGGGATCACGTGTGTTTGTGCTGCTTTGTCCCGACCTGACTGTTTTACAATAACCAAAACGAACATACTAGTGAGTAAGAAACAGTTGGGCATTCGTTTAGCATAATGGTAATCGATAACAAAGGCTTGTTTTTTACATTCCACCTGAATTTTTGGCTTTCGGATGCCTATGCTTCTCATATTTGCGTAGTTGTAGGCTGGCCATTTGGGATGGCATGATGGGGCAGCCACTAATGAACTACGATGCCATTGCCATATACAATATTAATATGAGTCTTTAAAATCGCATTATATTAGCTTGATGCATTTTTATGTTCGGTGATGAAATTATTTAAAAATTAGTTTTAGACATTAATATCATGTTCCAAATTTGAAATTCAATAAATGTCTATTAAATGTTGATAATATAAAACTCCAAAACTTTGACTGTACAAAAAAAAAAAAAAATGTACGAAATTTCGTAAAAGGCTATAGTATATTAGTATAATGATTGTATTTTGTTTGCCGTGTCCATATGAAAAGAAGTGTTGAATAATATCGAAAAGTTGATCACGTTCACATTAATGAAAGATGCATTTGATTTGCTTGTACAATGACGCATGAATCTTAACAAATACCGAGTTAGATCCAAATAAGTCAAACAAAATTACGATGTACCACAAATCAGGTAAAAACAAATGTTGAATACATCAACCTAATTATTCAAAAAAACGAATAACACCAAATTAACTTACGTGATTAATCATTATTCCATTATTTTAAAATAATTGATAGGAAAGAAGAAAAAGAGAAAAGGTTTAAAAAAAAAAAAAAAAAAGGAGGCGGGAGGCATTGGCAGCCTTTTTAAGCCTCTTTTTTTTTTGTTCTCAACGGATGCAATCCAAAGATGGCAACGGACCTGACATATGGCGGAATCCAAAATCTAAAGTTAACTAGATTTAAATAAAGTATTGAGGTCCGGCTGTTCTTTGTTACAATTTCCAACGACATACACCCGATATAGGTGCGTTGTCCAGGACAGAAAGAAAGCAGATAGGGAGGAGAGAGAGAGAGAGAGAGAGAGAGAGAGAGGAAGTGTGAGTGAGTAAGTAACGGCTAAAGCGAAGCTAGAGTGAGAGTAAACAGATAAGGTTAAAAAAAAAAAAGAAAAAGAATGGGAAGATCCGCTTCTTGTTTCAGAATAATCACATGCGCTGGCGATTCGGCTGACAAAGATGATCTTCAAGCTCCTGAGGTATCTGACTGCTTATTTTCTTGTTATATTTTGGTTTGAGGTTCGAATGCTGGAAGGCTGAATTTGTTACTTATTGTTATTGTTATAACGGTTCGTCTTGGGGCACTGGATATGGAAAGGAATTGAAGTTTTTTAGATCTGTACAATCTTAGTCCTAACTATGATTTAATGCATTACCTTGTTTAGCTTATTTTTTGGGTGATATTATTGAGTGTCTTTTGGTTTTTGATTAGGCAATAAGTCTGGATTTTGATGATTTGTCTAGTGGTTGCCTAGCATAGCAGTGTGGATAATTAAGGGCTTAAGATCTACTTAATGTGGAAATGGACTTTGACTATTGGAGAAAATCGATATCCTACTTAAAGGCATGGTTTTTTCGAAGAATTAGATCGCTGTTTCCATGTTTTGATCTAGTGAATTCTTGTTCTTATTTATCTTGGTTTTCAAGCATCGTTTGTAGATTTTAATGTACAATGCGGGATCATGTTGCCATTTTAGCTTATGCAATTTTCAAGTAACATACGTCCAAGATCTGTGAATGACTGATGCTATTGCAAAAGCAATCGTGCTTTGAGGTTCATGGAAATCTTTTTAAGGATTGTGTTGTTTATGATCAAAATTTGCAATTGGCAGTGTCATGCTCGACATTCATGTTTGGATCATAATCATTTTCCATCATGTGGGAATGAAGATTATATGGAAACTAAGATGAGACCTGCCCGTCATTAGTCATTGGAGATGAGAGTGGAAACCCTATGGTTTAAAGTATATTGTTTTGCTCTAATGAAAATTTAAGTGAGTGGGGCTCTTATTCTATCTGGCATAGGGAACAGGTCTTGAATTGAATAGAGTTGGGATGAAGATGCTTAAAGTTTTGCTTTCCCTTTGTCAATTATATTGGATTTGTCATTAGTAATTAGTTGAATTTTTTTGCAGAACAAGAGTTTAAGTGACAAACGTGGATGGAGTTTCCGGAAGAGATCTGCTCGTCATCGAGTTCTAAGCAACACTGTCGTCACAGAAGCCTCTTATTCTACAAATAAGGAGAGTGCTGAATCTGCCTCTCTTAACTTTCAATCACCTGATACCACTACTGTTCCAGAGAAAATCTCTGTGATACAATGCACCAATGAGAAACCACAGTTATCAACTTTTGGGGACTCAAAAGCATCTGAGACTATTGTTGCCACCAAAGATGAAAGTAAACTTGATGCCCAGCTTGAAGAGTCTGCTATTATAGTCCTGCAGACAGCTGTCAGAGGGTTTTTGGTAATTCTTCTTTTTTTGTTTCTGAAAAATTTCTGTAGCTTATTTGCAGTAATTGAACCTTTTCTTTCATCAAAATTATATCAGGCCCAAAGACTACTCTTCAAGCTGAAGAATCTAGTTAAGTTGCAAGCTGCTGTACGTGGGCACTTGGTCCGGCAGCATGCTGTTGGAACCCTAAGATGCGTACAAGCCATTGTTAAAATGCAAGCTCTTGTTCGTGCTCGTCGTGCTCGTCTGTTGCAAGAACGGTCTTCTGTAGAAAAGAAGATAGATGGGAAGCATGAGAAGGCTATTTCAAAGACCTCGGTAATGCCACTCAACTTAAATAAGTATGTCCTGAAAAAATGATCCTGGCTACATAAAGCTTGTTTCTGCTTGAATGTTCTAGCTTATAGGGGGTTCAATGTTGAGTTGTATGCTGGCCAATCTCTTATTGTCCTCCATGATCAAAATGTATCAGCTTGCTACTTAGTAACTATCTTTAACATCTAGCAATGGTGTCTAAGTGAAACCAATAGTAATAACAGTCTTCTCCCAAGCCAAAAAGGCTAGAGACGATAAGGTGAGGCATGAAGTTATCCAGGAATTAGTAGTGGGAATCTGACGGTGCGGACCACTTGCTTCATGCCTGTATATTATAAACTGTACATTAATAAGCATGTGTATGTGCTGCAGCATTTAACTTAAGCGAGAGGAAATTTACAGAGTGAGGTGCTATTCCTTTTTACTTCATTTAGCCATTCAGATACCATGTGCAAAGTGGTGGTCTTTATTGGAGATCATATGGTTTATTCACCTTCCAAATAGGATTTTGTGTACAAACATTTAATCTGTCTCAGAAGCATGTGGAGGATCCACAAAACTGCAACCTATTGGCATTGTTGCCATTTATCTGCTAGGATAATTCTGCTTTAATACAAGAAAAACATTGCGAAAGAAGTGAAAATGATTAGCCTTTCAAATGTAGGAATGAAATTCTAAATGCATGTTAGAACAGAGTCGATTCAGGGCCTCAGAGGACCTTTCTCATTCAATGACTATTGGCACAGCTAGATTGGGGACACAATTTATTTTTTATTCTTGCTCCTGCCTTGTGGACTTCCTTTAGTTTTCATTGCTGAAGAAAATCAGTAGTTCTTGTGATATTTGTTTAGAAGAAGAAACTTGTGCTCTTTGTGGATTGGAATATGCTATTCTTCAATTCGTAGAAGTTCTTGACTGATCCTTCTTTTGTGTTTCAGGATAAGGAAAAATTAATAACCAGACCAGATGTAACATATACTTCCATTCAGAAGCTGCTAAGCAATAGGTTTGCTCGTCAGGTATGGTGAATATATTCTTTTGGTTTCCGTTCTGTGCAAGTGCAGCATATCTCACTTTTATAATTTTTTATCCTATATGTGTTGATGTTTTATTTTCAATTTAAGTTAATGGAATCAACACCAAAGGAGAGGCCAATCCACATTAAGTGTGATCCTTCAAAACCTAATTCTTCTTGGAACTGGTTGGAGAGGTGGATGTCTGTTTCATCAGCTAAACCAACATCACAACCGGAGTTAATAACTGAGCAACTGGAAAGAGAGAAGAATGAAAATGAGAGCAATCTAGTGGAAGCTGCAGTTTCGTCTGAAGGTTTTTGTGAGGCAGTAGATTCAAAATCTCACACAGAGGAAACTGTTCTTCCATCTGAAATTGAAGAAAATCTGAAAGTTCATGATGCAGATATCTTCAAGTTTCAGGAACACCATCCAACCTCTTCTTTAGGAGGAGATTATTCAGAACTGGCCCAGTCTGAGGAGATTAGTGCATCATATGCAAAAGAGCCCTCAATAGAAATAAATTCTCTTCCAAATCAAACAATGCAATCTCATAAAAATTCTCAAATGGAAACTAATTCTGTTTCTCATAAGGCAGAAATAGAAGGTGAACAAATTGATCAACCCAAACGCTTAATGAAAAGGTATGCCTCTGAACAACTCGAGACTGAGGGAAAGAAGTTTGTGATTGGATCAAGAAAAGTTGGCAATCCTGAATTTATTGCTTTTCGGTCCAAATTTGAGGAGCTAAGTTCAACAGCTAATCCAAATAGTTCAGTCAGTTTGTCATATCAAGATAGTGGAGTTGAATCAAACGTGGATGCAATTTCATCTGGTGCAGACACTGAAATGAGGACTAAGGAGCTTGACATAGTAGAAAGCTCAGTCCCTAATAATTTGAGGGCTCAATATGACTCAGAGTGTGGTACTGAACTTTCTGTTACTTCCACTCTTGATTCACCTGATTTATTTGAAGTTGGACCGGCAGAATATGAAGCTAAATCTACACAGAAAGAAACTTACAACTCAAATAGCATAAAAGATGTAGATTTTGAAGCCAAGAATGCATCTACTGATCCAATGTCAAATTCCTCTGATTCTGTAGTGATTGAACCTGAGAAGCTTGATACTGTCAGAGTTGAATCTGTGGATTCAATTGTAGTTGCTGACTCCCTGAATGTACAGTTGAAGCCAGAGAGAAGTGCTTCTGATGTCCAAAGAGAATTGGGCTCTGATACAGGTGTTCCAGCATATAGGTCATCTCCAGAAGCATCCCCAAGAAGCCATATAACTGTTCCAGAGTCCCAAGGAACACCTGCTAGTCAGGTTTCTGTGAAAGCTAAAAGGAACAATATTGACAAGAGTGCTTCCACCAAAAAACGCAAGTCTCTATCAGCAGGTAAGAGATCTCCATCAAACCCAAATCATGATTCTGGTTCAAGAAGTAGCATGGAACAATTGCCTAAAGATCAAAAGAATGGGAAGAGGCGCAACTCTTTTGGCTCAGCAAGACCTGAACAAACTGATCAAGAACCTAGAGATAGTTCTTTTCCTCATTTCATGCAAGCAACTGAATCAGCAAGAGCCAAGATCCAGGCAAATAACTCACCAAGATCAAGCCCGGATGTGCAGGACAGAGAATACATCAAGAAGAGACATTCCTTACCTGGAGCAAATGGAAGGCAGGGTTCTCCACACATCCAGCGGTCAATGTCTCAAGCACAGGCAGGTGCAAAGGGAAATAGCGGCCATGCAATTCATGGTATTTTCTAAACTTCCTTTTGCTCATTTAATTATCAGCCTTTAATAATTTTTCAATTTTCATTGGGCAACGTTCAAGTTCATTAGATCTTGCATTGTTCATTTGATGAAATCAGTGGATGTTGGAATTTAGAAGCTTACACTACATGGCTTCGTATTTAAAAGTGTGGGTGGATGGATTGTTCTAATATGGTACTGTGTTGTTGCTGGTTTGTTTCAATGTGCAATTCTTCACGTGAATTACAGGTGTAATGCCAATCTCTAAGTTGCGG
>CATIWR010175394.1:0-48140 GCA_949677035.1 Omphalea diandra
AGGAAGAATATAATAGCGAATATTGTTACCCCTCACACTAAGATGATCCAAAGTTACTGGATTTTTCCCTTTCAGTGTTAGTTTCACAGTCTTCAGATGAGTATTCATACTAATATCCACACCTACAATCAGCAAGTCAACTAGTTACGGACTATTGCTTTTTAATCTGCTAAAACATATATCCAGTAAGAAGTACCTACAGTTTGCAGTTGTAGGAAATATCAAAGTTATCAATGAATTAAAAAAAAAAAAAAAAAAAAAATCAACTCCCAAACACTTGCATTCAGGGGAAAAAAAAAGTATATTCTGTCAAAGCAACAGATGCATTGACTATTATTGACAGAACATACACAAGAAAAAGAAAGAGAGGAAACAGATTATAGCAGTAATGCGAGTCATATAATTGCTTAATAATTGTTGGAATCACATATTGAAGATCAAGACAGAATTTTTGTGATAGTGCAATGGCCTTGATAAACCAATCATGTGTTATTGAGCTCACTAATGACGCTAATGATAGGCCTTTTCCATGGTTTAGTAGTATTAACACTCATGCATACAGCATTCCCATCAAACCTTTTGATTGGTTCAGGAATGTTGCAGAATGCTAGAATATAATCCACAAACCAACGCTCTTAAGAGGCGAGAGTCTAACATGAACAGTGCTTCTGCTACATGACCAGAACATGTTGATCAAAATTGAATGACAAGGAAAATAAAATTGAAGTAAATACTGCTAAAAAGATATTACAAAATCAATCCCCTGAGCCATCTAGTAATAGCGAGGAAAAACTAAAGTAGCTCTGTCATAAGTGTCTTCCAAGGATTAAGGACACCCTCAACATCAGTCTACATTTGCTCAGTAGTGGAAACAAACTAAGAGGAGAAATTAAAATTACAGACATTAATTACTTTTCTACTGATGAACAAAAAGCAGAACGACAGTATCCCCACACCAGTAGACAAGGAAGCAATCATCAATGATAAATCTAACAATACTTGACATTGATCTCAAAGATGGGGACAATAATAAATTTTTATAAGAACATGTGGTAATGCTACTGTAGAAATTGAGAAAATCTCAGGAAAATTACCTAGCGTATGGATCGCTTTGGTATGTGGAATGAAAGCTAGAATGTAACACATCCTTGCTAAAAACGTGGCACAATAGGGGTAGGATTCTTTTGGATTTTAGGATCGCTAAGTCAGAACAGAATAGCAATATCTAGATTGCACATATAACGAAATCTATGCTAAAAATCTTAAGCAATATCATAATAAGAATAATGAAAAAAAATTTCTAATATCCTATGGGTATCATAATTTAGTTCAACTTTCAATTAAATATGTTTTGTTAACCACTTCAAAGCAATAAAAGTTTATCCAAATCCCAGATAATGATTACACTATTTGAGATTTGTGTGACTAATATTCATTAAACTCCATCCTGATGCTCGTTTGCATTTCAGAATGCTGATTTGAGCGTTCCAATTCACCAATGTTCCATAAATTGCCAGGGGTGCAGTGCAGTGTATTGTGGTAATAATGCAAACAATGAGCCAATAGGAGAGAAAACACTCTATTCGAAGTAATAGAATTGAATCTGGTTAGAGTTAAACCATGGAAAGGTGAGTACAGAAAATATCATGAAAGTAATATGCAAAACAATGTCAGTCCAATAAAAGAGGAACCCCAACTACAAAGAATAGTATCTTTTTTAATCTACAGATCTTTAAGGAGACTGATATGAGTAATACTATATATATTGTGAGCCATGGATTCTTAGTATTACAAAAATCCACATCAGAATATACATTACATTTTGAAGATACCTACATTATCAAGAGAACAAAGTGCAGCCTATCCAATTTTGAATATCTATTTAGTAATTATCATAATCTTGAACACACCCGCGAACAATCTATGTAGACCATAATGTATCAAAAATCAAGCACCTTTCTCTATGATCTGCCACTGAAGCAAACAGTATCTTAAGCTGCTTTAATCTTAGTTCATTCTGATGTAAATTCTAATGAATCCAGAACAGGTAGGGTAGCAAAAGAAGGCATATATATTGAAATGTCCGCATATCAATACATCCAATCATCACCAGAGAATTGCTCTGTATACCAAATTTTAAAACGTTTTATAGCGCAAAAACTTGCCTCCGGACATTCGTGCAGGAGTAATTTAATCAACAAAATCCTAGTAAGTGCCTGTTAACAAGAATCTAAAATTGCCCAAGTCACATGATACTTTCAACAACGAACTTTAAGCATAGCGAAAATAAACATGAATAATTATGTAGCAATAAACAAACTACTAACGTAACAGAAAACTAGGGCTTAACAACACCCTACTTGGCCGAAAACACGCAAGACGCTCAAATGGCGCGAGAGAGAACGAAACCTGTAATGGTGCCGTGAACAACGGTTCCATTCTTCAGTTCAATCGACACCGTCTCGTTGTTCAATTTCATCAAAAACCTGCGAAACAGGAAACAAACAAAATCGGATAACAATAGCAGTTAGATTATCAAAAACAAGAGGATGAAGCCAAAAAAATGAAGAGCAGTAACTGACCTAACAAGCTTCATTTTGGAGTTAGTAAGGCCAAATCTAGGGTTTGAAGAAGCAGAACAAATCGACGAAGCGGAGGAGGACGAGACTTGATGTCTGCAGTGTCTCACGTGTTAGGGCTCGGGCTTTGTACAAAAAGTGATTTTCAGTTTCTTTAAACGGCAGCGTTTAATCTCGCTTTATCTACCTTGTATCTTTTTTTTAAAAGACTTCAATTTTTTTTTTTTTTTTTTTTTTGTTTCTTTAAAATGCGATTTCTAGTGTTTTTTCTTGGTTAAATACTTTGATCAGCCTGAGTTTTGTCATATTAAACTTTTTAATCTTCACTTTTAGATGTTATACTCTTTTTTATTAACTGAACATAAAAAAGTTCATATTACTCTTAATTTTTATTTTAAATTTCATACTACTACCCTTCCATTCACCACTTTTCTTCAACTCATCTTTTTTCTTATAGCTTGTATGAAATAATTAAATTTTAAAAACATCAAATAAAAATGCAAAACTTAAAGATTCAAAACCAAGGAATCAAAAAGAAAAATACTTGATTGAAGAACCCAAAATCGAAGATAACATTAAAAATGAACAAAAACTCGTATCAAAGAACTCAATCTCCCTTGACTTGTAAATGAACCACCAAAATCATATAACAACTCCTTGAATCAATCAAAATCAACATCTGGATATTTTTCAAAAACACCCAACACTTAACGTCCCTTCCCCACTGGAACTTAAAATCCTCTTCAATCTTGCCTTCATCTCCTTCCTCCATTTTATAAGCATTTTCGAGCTTCATAATCTTGGATTTATACAGAAGTATCCTGTACTTTGCTAGAGAGATGAAGTCGAACAAAGAAGGGAAAGGAATAGATGGCAAAGGTAGAGAAGGAGCCGAAGGGGAGAGAGAGAGGGTATTGAATGAGGTGGTGGAAGGAAGAGAAACAACACCCCAAGTCCAAGTTTGAAACCACCATGGTGAACAAAATCAATGGCATATCGAAAATAACCCAAAATCGAAGCCATCTCACTTTTGCTGGAAACATCTCAATTTCTTCCTCTCCGTCACCCGTTGGCAACGGGGACAATAGAGTGGAGCAGAAAATTTTTACTCTAAAAAATTTACTGCTTTGATTGAGTCATGGGGTAGTGGGGAAGGGATCAATATATAGTTGATAGATGTTTTGATGGTGAAAGGAACATAACATGGAGTATAAGAAGTGGAGATTGGAAGAACGAGAAGAGAGAGTTGTGCTGTGGAGGAGACATTGGTTCAAGGGCATTTCTATCATTAATTAAAAAATTTGAGTGATATTTTGATTTTTTTTCTTCATTGATGAAAAAAGGTGTTAAAATAGATTAGTTTAATGAAATTAAATTATAGAGATATTTTAATATAATTTTGGAGAATTATAGTAGAATATGATAAAATCCAAAGTATTCTTTTCTTTTTATCTACAAATGGTATATACCCTTTCTAGTTCGGTATACTTGCGGCGTACTTTAATATTACACGTCGTCGTTGGACGACCAACCTTTCGCTTTGTTTTGTGCAAAACAACAGAGAACTTACTGTTATCAATCTTTTGGCTTTCTTATTGAGGTTCTGCTGCTATTTTGTTTCTCACTGGACTGCAGCATATTTGTTTGCCATTGTGATTAATTCAACATAACTGATATTTATTATTGACAGCTAGGGGTTCATGATTGCCAACTTCTTTTCCTTTTTGAACGTGGAAAAAAGAAACTAATGGAGGGAAATATTATGGTCTTTAATGGTTGGTTTCTTTTGCTAGCATGTTCAGTGTGTATTAACAAATTATATGTATTTCTGCAATTTATTTTTCCAGTTATTTGTTCCTGAAAACCTTATTTGGCTCATTCCCTCATTAGGCCATGCTATTGAATAAATACTCAGTTTATCTTTTTCTTTGTTTTAAAAACAAATGTCATTTTCAAGTTTATTTGAGTATGCATGTGGCTGTAACATTTGTGCGAATAATCTCTCTGATGTTTTGCCTGATGTAACTTACAGAGGCATCAAATCTGTCTTCATATTCAGGGAAGATTATAGAATGCTATTGGGATTCTGAGAGGCAGTTATGGGTCTTTATGCGAATTAGGACTGACAAATCATCCCCAAATGAGTTCAATACTTATAGAAAGGTTCCAGTTACACTGTAGCTTTTGCTGCTCTTGATGTGTTTCTTGAATGCTTCAAACCAATATTGACTAATAATTAGGCGATGCGGAGAGTAAGGGATAACATTCATGAGGAGGTTTTATTCAAGGAGATTGATGAGATCATTCGCTTGCCATGTATGCTGATAGAATTCAGAATGATATCAGGGCTCATCAACACAGAGTTTCTGCACGGCGCAAGTGATGATTGATTCACGTGAATTATCATGAATGTGAAGTGCTGTATATTTGTTTCTCTTCCCAATTCAGAAAAGGTTTAGAATGTGTACTTGGGCTACAGAAGCTGATAGGTTACGCAGTTCTACATTCTAGCTGTTTAACAAAAATCAGCTCAATGTATTATTATCAGTTCACTCGTTTATTCATTTTTTTTCTTTGTTTTTTCATTTTTTTTAATGTTTTTTTTCTTCAATATGGGGCAACAAATACTAGTATAGACATCTACTGTCAGATTTAATTTCGCTACATCTTCATGTTCTTCATTTTCCCACAAATGTTTCTTGATAAAGCCTTCAAAATTTATTTTCCCACAAGTAGCGAAATTCAAAGCGCTAGCAAATCATTAAGTTCACACATATGGAACATGCTCTATTTGCTTGCACTAAATGCACAGAGGGTAAACTATTTATACTATGGCATGACACACCAAACGTAGCCTGGCTTTCACTCAAATGCAAGTGCGCATCGTCCTTTTTTACCCTTATTGGCGGAGTGGCATAAGATAAGCAAGGGGACAGTTGCTGCCGTCAAATCTTCATGCGATCGCAATATCGCGGAAGCATGTATTTCGACCTAGGGATGATAAGGTCCGATTATTTGAAATTATTTGAAATCAGTTTGAAAAATGAAATATCGAACTGAAATAAAAAAATATATATTCATTTCGAGTTAAATCAATTTTTAGTTTGATCTAATTCAATTATTTGGATATTTTGAATTTTTCTTAAGAAATTAAATTTATAAAAAAATAGAGTTTATATATGTATATAAATTAAATTTATAAAAAAATAGAATTTCTACATATATGTGCATATATACATAAGTATTTAAAAATTAAATAAAATGTAATTAAAAATAAATACATATATGCTTATGTATTTAAAATTAAAATTACAAAAAAATAGTTTATATATATATATATAGACACACACACACACATTGGTTTTGAACAATGGTTCAAATTGGTTCGATTATCGAACTAGATAAAAATTAATAATTAGTATTTTCTTGAATTATCATTATCATTTGGATCGGTTTAGTTATTTTTTTGTTATTATCGATCCTTTTTAATTTTAATTATTTTTCGATTTAGTTAATTAGTTTAGTTCAGTATATCCAGATCTGTGCTCACCTGTATTTCGACCAATATTTTTTAAACCAAATAGAGGTTCAAACCGGTCAATTAATTGATTTTCAATTCAATAAATTTAATCGATCGGATTCAATACATATTTTCTTATTTTTTAATATATATATATATAATACAAATTATTTTTAAAATTTAGATTTAAATAAAATAGCATAATTTTTAAAAATTTTAAATTTTTTTACAAAATAAGGCAGTTTTAAATTAATTAATTTCTAGTTTTAGACAATTTTCTCAATTTTAACTGATTTTTTCTATTTTGACCAATTTTTCAGCTGATTTTTTTTTTTAAAAAAAATAATGAACCGCTGTAAAACCCAAAATCCGCAACCAAGCAACCAAGGCATCAGATGTTACTAGATAAGGGAACAGGAGATTCGTGTTCCTCAACAGACAGGAGTAAACAAACTAAGATGGATCCTGGGATTTGAAGAAACAGTACCAGAGTTGGTGATGCGAGCCAAATAGCAAGTTTCTGAGAGGTTGAACTGAGCAGCCACAGATTGCAACCACTTCTCATCTTTTCTCTTCCTCTTCTAACAAACACACCGGAGCTGGGAAACCCTTGAAGGTTGAGTCCGTGAATGGTCCACCCAATCAAAAGATTCAAAACTTAAAACGGAGTCACACTCATACCAAAGATATAGAATGTATCGAGAATGAGAAAATAGAGAGTGCTGCAAATTATTTAACGGGTTGTTTCTCCATATTCTACAAACCCGCAAGAGAGGGAAAGAAGAAAGAAAGTTGCTATCTTTATAGGAAAACTAGTGCGTATATTGAAGTCTCTTCATGTTTTATTTTCAAGCAACTTGTGGAATAAGGAAGGCACATACGATAAATCAACGTACTGAGTCTGATTATTTTTCTGGTCATATGCATAACAACTACAAAAAGAATTTCATAGGATCGCCTCTACCGTGGACTGGATACATACGACTATAGCTTTCTGAAGTTTCTTAAGTTTTGGTCGACTGCACCAGCCCCTCACCATAGACTTCAATTTACATTCTACGGTTCTACCATATTTAGGGTTATTTCCACTTTCTCAAAAATATGGCATACTGCCATATAATTTCAAATGAAAAGTTCAGGAAAAAGGAACCGTATCTAATGAAATGCATCAACCCAGTTTTTACAGAGAGTAAACTCAGTTTGAGATTCAAAAGAAATCTTCAATTCATTGGTTACCATTGTTTTCAATTTAATCATACATGAAATATCTCCAAAATCTAAACTAAAAGAGAGCCTTCCATCACAGTAACAGCTTTGCCTAGCAGCAGCACTCTCTGCTTCTGTTCATCCAGATGAATATCCAATGTTCCACTTCTAGGCGATGCCTGACCACAGACACAGTAAACAATTGGAGTTAGGTAATCTACAAAAACTGCTTCCATGTCTCTGAGGGTGTTTGGAAACCCTAAGAATGGAAGAATATACGTATGAATGTCTATGAGAGACAGAGAATAAGAGAAAGTACCTGATACGCCATTAAATCACACTTCCCCAGCTTTTTGCCCCAATAGGGCGCTAGTGCACAATGTGCACTCCCACAAACAGGATCCTCAAGAATTCAAACATGCAACACACGAAACTGCTTGTTGATTCAATTTTAATAATGACTTTAGCATTGTCATTCCTAGACCAATGACAATCGATAATGAACAGTTGCAAAAAGAGTATCCAAAACAGAAACTAGCAAGCAGAAAAGGAGCATTCTTTATGTTAGGTAACCCTTCTTCTGAAGGTGAAAATTCTTTTACTACCTATTCCATTCTCATGATGTCATATTATATTCAGTTTGCAGCAGTTAATACTCATAGGAACTTGGTGCTTGCTTGCTAGTTAATATGTCAAGAACTTTATTGGATTGATCCAATAATTCAAGAAAAACTATTTTATTGCACAGAGAGAAATGAATTAGTTAGCAATTCGAGTTCGGAAACCATTAGAATAATTGAGACCAAATATTAACATACTTACCTCATTGATCCCATATTTGGGGCAGAAGAATAGACTATAAAAATCAAAACCAGATTCTGGTGGAGCAACCCCGGTAACAATTAGCCCCCTTCCAGGACATTTTAGTATCTCATCAAACTGTGGCTGCATTCTGAGACAGCTTTAGCAGATGGCAGCACGACCTGCAGAAAATGCAAAGTCCATTATTTTCAGACCAAAAAAAAAAAAAAAAAAAAAATCCCTCCACATGCATGTCACAATTGCTCTTTAGATATGACGACTATTACACTCAGGTCATGAAACATGGTAACCAAATTGGACCATCTCATTTTCCCTATGAATTTTACTCTCTGAAGTAGATTAATGCTTGTTTAACTCATGAAAAATCAAATGAGATGCAATATATCTAATAAGAGAAAAAGGAAGGGAGGTATTACAAAGAGGTATCCAAGGTAGTGGTCCTCCATATATCAATTATGGAAGCACAATTCAGTGTTTTGGAAATTGGAGAGAGATCAAGAGAGTTGCATTCAGTAGTTGAGACAGTAGGGAAATCTAACTCAATGAGAAATCCCTCATTTGTCTCACCATTGCTGATTTCAGGAGCCACCTTCTTAGCAGTTAGAATCCCAGATAGTGTGGCAAACTCAATTATGTTAGGATTCACCAAACCATTAGAAAAGAAGGTATGCGAAGCTGCTAAAGTTGCATGAACACAAAGATTAACCTGAAAGAAAAGAATTGGTATTTGCAACTCCAAACAATCAATAACATGAAAAAACAAAAACCCAATTCCACATGATCAATTAGAGATGGAATTGAACAACCAAACAAGACATGAGAGAGAAAAATAACTAGTTTTTATAGACCGAGGAAATTAGTGTACCTCAGCGACAGGAGTGAACCACCTAAGATGGAACCTAGGATTTGAAGAAACGATATCAGAGTTGGTGATGCGAGTCAAATAGCAGGCCTCGGAGATGTTGAACTCAGCAGCCACAGCTTGCAATCATTTCTCATCTTTCTCTCCCCTTTCTAATAAACACACCGCTGCCGGGTTACCCTTGAATGCTGAATCGGTGAACGCGTCCACCTGATCAAAATGCAAAGCCGATTCATACCCACAATAAGATACAGTTACGGAAATGAATAGAAAGAGGGAGACAGAATGAACGCATACCACAAAGTATTTAACGACTTGTTTCCTCCCCATATCCGATAAGCGCACACAGATCAAGAAAGTTTCTATCTTTGAAGAAAAGAAAGGAAAAGAAGAGAGGCAGAAGTTACAATACAAGAGTCGATGGCTGGCTGCTACATGTGGTGTCTGTTTTCTTTTTTCATTATTTTTTTTTTCTTTCTGAACTTTAATATTGTTTTGGGCTTGTTTGTCGGCCTTTCCTTCCTGATCCTTCAAGCATGCACGGTAGATACTTTCAATTGAAATAAAATAAAACCTTCGAGGAATATCGCTTTTCACTGCATCACTAAATTGGAGCCATAAAGTCTGGTTACCTTTAACATTTGCAGTTGGTTGATACACTTAACAATTCACAAAATATAAGAGGTAAACGAATTGAAACTTCAAATTCATCCATTAAATATCAACAAGTGAACTAAATTGTCAAGACTGAACCTACAAGCAACTTCTTTAATTGATTGGAAACATTTATTGTACATTCAGATGCTCCAGCTTTGCCGAAGCTTGAGGTTAAAAAACTACGTATCATTAATTGTATAAAATGAATGGTACAGAGCGAACAAAATGTTACATCCAGATTCATATATTACACCCTGATTTGAGAAGTTTCGCCAGGGATCAGTGGTTTTATTTATGTGCACAAATTGGAGCTCTTGCCCTGTTTGATCACCAAATACCTTCCTTGGAGATTTTCAGAAAATGCAATAGTGTGACATTTGGGAGCTCAGCCATACCTATTTGCTTTTTCTTTATCCTAGTTGTCTTCAATGATTCTGTGTCCTTGGACTCGGACACTGTCACTGACACCAAGTTGTAAAACTGTACGGGTACAGAAATCTTAGTAAGTTTCCATAGCGCTTAGATTTCCCATTGTGGGAAAAATCATAAATTGAATACATCCACATGATCAGAATGGTAAATCACATCATAAATATCGCACAAATCTTTTGATTGTTCAAACATACTTATTTGTGCAGACAGACTTCAAATTACCCCTTTTGGATTTTCTCAGCCTAATTCAGAGAACTTGCTTTGCTATTGATAGCAAAAAGGAAAAATTACCTCACAGACACCATGCAGCAACAATCTATGAAAGGGATCTTGAACTCGTATCATCTCCACCCTCCTCACTGAAAGCCTGGATGCGTGCCTGAAAAGTCATCTGGGTTTTAATAGAATGAAAATTTGTGGAACTATGCAGATGAGCCTCATGAATTTTCTATGAATATAGTAGCTTCAAACAAGGGACCATAAATAAAAACTACTAGGGTTGCATTTGCCAATAGAAAACAGAGTCACATAGAAGTCAATGACAAAAGGATAACTGCACAGTTATAAGATTCCAGTTTCAATGCATTTGAACATAAACTCCCTCCTATGTTTTATAATAATACAAAACATATATTATGGTTGTAGTGTAGGCAGACCTCAACCCAGCCAAATTCTATAGTACTTGCACACTTATAATAAAATAAAAATTGATTTTAATTAGAAAAGAATGAAATGGACCTTTTCAAAACCAAATAAGCGCAAGGTAAACATCAAATCATGTACCTCATAGCCCTCAACAAGATCTGTAAGAAAGCTACAGTGAAGTGCCTCTCTTGTTCGGCAATCTATTCTACACCATGCATTTAAGATAGCCACCTTATCAGCATCAGCACGACTTCTCTTTGTGGGGGAACTATTTAGGGCATCAATAATATGAGCCTACAATATATATATAATAAAAAAATGAAAACTACAGTTAGAATATACTGCCTTTTGCACATAATTACTTCATATATCCAGCAACATGTAGCATCAAAAGATGGTCTACCAACCAATATAGCATACATATCAACAAAACAATTCATGAGAAACAATTGGAATGACACGAAAGCACTATATTGCCAGTCAAAAATCACTTGATTATCCATCCACAATATCATTACACTAAAAAGGGGGGATCCTCGAGAACCAAAGAAATCTGCTTGTCCATGTCTATATTCCTGAATTTCTCCCACTCTCCAACATTAGTCATGCAAAATGGTGTCAAGGGTACATCATCACCTGTAAAATGAACTCAAAATCAGTGCTAATATGACACAAGGTGAAGGTAAAAACCTGAAAAGACAACTGCGAAGATGGTACTCAGGAGATCAATGCTGACCCAGAGTGCCAGTGCTCTATGAGGTTTGCAAAGGCAGTCATTAGAGCACAAGAAACAATGAATAATCAGTTGTCATCAAGTATCATCAGCATTTTATTGTGGGGTTGAAGGAGTTCCAGTACATTGATCATGTTATTGATGTAAAACAAAATTTAAGCTAGGTTCAGGGATGAAAACACCCCAACTCTAAGCAATAAATGGGCTTAGATTTGGGGTATAAGAATGACAACTTCTTGCTTACCAGCTTATCTGTTCAATTATTTTTTCATTGATGAAATACTTGGTTTAGGGATGAATACACCCCAACTTTCGCAAATATGACTGCTTTGAAGTTCAAGTATGAGAATGAAAAAACATTGCCCGGCAAATTAGTGTTGTGATTGCAAATGGATCGCTGAATTACTTCGACTAGTTCAAAGGCAATTCTAAAATGTACTTAATTTGTAGTGAACTGAAAGCATATTGAAAATGTATCCAAATTCCAAGTATCTAGGACCTAGATATATACACCATGAAAGCATAAATTGAAAAGGAGAAGAACCACTTAGAAGATTTTAAATATTAATCATTACCCCAAGGTGGTGGAGCAAACAAGCCTCTAATTTCTTCTGCATTCAAGCGAGGAACGAGTTCCATTAACAACCGATCATTTATCCACCTCTGAGATTTTCTGGTACTGACCTGACATAAATAAGAAAGTAGCCCCGCATTAAGATTAGTTCTTGTCCTTGAGATCAGAAAAGCATGGAAAAGGATAATTAGAAGAAAAGGAAATAACGCATCCAAAAAAAGGAGGAAGGAAATTACTTTGCCAGTCAAGCTTTCAAGGAATTCGATCTTCTTCTCAATCGATAGACCTCATGACTTTGCAGTCTCTGCTACAAACAATGAAATGGGATACCAAAAAAGCTTCATTAGAAGAAATAAAGAATACCAATTGCTAACAGGACAATAAAATAAAAAATAAAAAAAGGGAAGCAAAATTAGGTTAAAATGAGACTTGAGTATGCGATTAGCTATGATAAAACACCAAATTATAACCATATTCAAGCAAATCCCAGAATTCGAAGATAACAATCCATACTTGATAGTTGTTCATTTTGGTTTTTCATAGAATAAAAGGTAAAGATTGCAACTTTACGCTCAAATAATGAATAAACACGCATACATAGTACGTCGCATAGAGAGAAAGCGAGAAGGGGATACGATACCTTCTGAACGATCGAGGAGAGGAAAAGAAAGAAGACCTTCTTCAATAAGCTGCAGAACCTCAGGAGTCGCCATGATTGATTGATGGATCAGATCTGTATCCCTTTTGGTTGATATGAAGAGCAGAAAACGATAAATTAGAACACGAAGTTTTATTTTTCTTTTGAGGTAACAATGGAGGATCTGAATCAACCCACCGACGCAGGGAGAATATTCCCCGATTCTGATTATCGTATATGCACGTTCCGGACGATAATGCGCTTTGGGGGTTTTCTCCGTATGTACAATCGCTTGAAGCTGAAATTTCTATATTGAGCTTACTCGCAGCCCTCTAAAGGCATCATAATTTAAAAGCGGAGGTACGATGCAGCCAGTGAGGTTCGTGTTACTGTGTGAACTCAAGTCAAATGGTCAATATGCACACTTTGATTTAAGTGTTATATGTGTATTTTTTTAAAAAAAAATAAAATGACATATACATTATTATTGAACTGAGTATACCTTAATTTTAACTGCATATATATTAATATTAAATTATAAATATATTAAAATTCATGAAAATAAATTAATAAAAAGTATATTAGTTTTTAATGAATACTCTACTAATAATATAAAAAATTTTAAAAACTTTATAAATATACGTTATTTTTATATATATATTGATCCATTAGTTTTGAAATCCATTATTTGTTAATTATATATATATTAGAATTGAAATTTATGTACATTAGTTATTAATTACATGTATATTGAAATTTACAAAATAAATTAATAAAAAATACATTAATTTTAAATTGATACTCTAACAATAATATAATAAATTCAAGAAAAATTTGTTGATATTTATTATTCATGCATATATATTGATACATTAGTTTTGAATAGTATTGTTTTTAACTATATATACATTAATTTTAAACTGCATGTATATTGGTTTTTAACTACATGAACATTAAAATCTATAAAATAAATTAATAAAAAATACATTAATTTTGAATTAGTCTCTAATAACAATGTAACAAATTCTAAAAAAATTTGTTGAATATGCATTGCCCTTGTATATACATTGATTAATTTATTTTAAATTGCATTATTTTTTATTGATTTATTTATGAATTTTAATGTAAATGCAGTTCAATATCAATATACATGTAATTCAATATCAATATACATGCAAATCAATTTCAATGTATATATAATATAATATTAAGTGTACATTTAGTTAATAATTAATATACATAAATCACATGTGTAATATTTAATAAAATTGTACATGTTAATTTGAATGCATAAATCAACGTGAACGTACATTTTAATTTGAATGTATAAATCAAATGTGAACTCTGAGTTTATGATATAATTTGCATAATTCAGCAATGTTACAAATGCAAGGTCATAACGCTGCACGAGTCGGTGAAGAAAATGTTAAATTAATCAGGTTGTCGTAGTAATTTAGTCCAAGAGAAGTGGAGGCCGTGGCGTTGCAAATTTGTTCTGCCACCTCCACACCCTTTATGCAGCAATGCGTGTGTCACGCTGCGTACGTCCCAAGTAGCACGTACTAATAATCCCCTCATCAAACCCAAAAACCCATTGCCTTCCACCTTTTCTCCCCTTCATCTTCTATGCATTCGCCTTAGTTGTGATCTCTTTGCAGCTCCCGACTTTTTCAAGTTCAAGTAATCATCTAATCTTCTACTGGGTTTTTATTTCTTTACTGATTTTTTCTTTTTTTTTTTCCCTTCTAGTGTCTCCATTTTTTGTCATACGAATATTTTTTTTTTCTTTTGTTTTTGTATTGTGTTGTGAGTATGGTTGTATTGATTGTGGTAAGCCCAGTAAACTAGACCACTTTGATCCATTTTTTTAAAGCCACGTGCTTTGCTTGTTGAGTTAATTCTTACAATGGATTAGAAAATCAAAATCCCCACCCCAAGTTGATAAAGCGTACTATCTACGCCAATATGCCCATATGGGTCTTAGTTTATCCTGCCAAAATATTGAACCAGGGTGTTATTTTTTTCATTCTTGTTTTTTCTGCATGATTATTAGTTTCCTGTTATTTTTCTGCCCTTTTGTATGCATTCTATCTTATGTAGCCTATGGTATTTCTATTTAGTGGTTAAAAACATGTTACCTTGTTTTCATTAAATTGTACTGTGTTCTACCTGACTGTGGTTCCAAGGCTGATGACCGTCTTTATTTGAATGGTGCTTATGATGCATCTATTTCTTATCAATTTTTATCGTTGAGCTAGTTTTTGGATTTTACAGTATGGAAGGACAAAATGGCTATGAAAATCCTCTAGGACTAGAGTTGATGTTGCTAAATTATGGAGGGAATGTTAACGACATTTCTTTTGGAGCTGGAGATGATCCTAATCACCACTTCATTTCATCAGATGAAAGGAGTGAAAACCTGGCTAATGCCCTGCCTTTACCTCATTGGTCTGAATGCCAGAGAGCACCACAGAATTATCATGAGTTTCTAACTGAAAATTCATCACCTCTTGACAAAGCTCCTTCTCATGTGTTGGAGAGCATTCCTCCATCTGTCAGTGACTGGCAATTATTCCAAACTCAATCCCTTCACAACAATCCAGGAATTGATTATGGTTCTAAACTTGCTCATTCTTCTCCTGACTTGGATGCGTGGAAATTGAATCCCTACCCCTTCATGTTCAACAGTGACCTCCATGAGGCTTCCCTCAATGTAAAGGACTTCTATTCTTGTTATATAATGCGTGAATGTTCTTTGAAAAATGAGTTCATTTTCTCTGGAATTGAGTTTTTCCTTCACCAACAAATCCAAAGGTTGATTGTTTTTGGCCTTGCAACAGGTGGGATATTTGAAACCCTATAATGAGGGGGACCTAGTGAGCAAATTGAAAATCTCACAACATGGGAGCCAAGTTCGGGTCAGGTTTACATGCATTACTCCTTTATATGCTTACTGTCAAACCTGTTACTAGCTGCCTGAAGAAATCCTTAGTTAAGAATTTTACATCCATAATGTGATGCAAAAATCTTGCTGCAGGGCAATACTTCGTGGACACAAGGACCAAGCGAAGCAATTGGCAATCTTTCGCAAGGTCGTCCAAGAGCAAAAGTTGCTGCTTCTGTTGTTCTGCCCAAATCATGTGACAGTGCCTCAAAACAAAGAGCTATTTTGTCTGATCGTGTAAGCAGAGCATCCTTTCAGAGCACTAGACGTGCTAGTGGCAGTATACTAGACCCAAACATGCCACAATTTATGGTCATATACTCTTTGATTTTTGAAATAAAGAGAAGCAATTGCTTATTCCTTTTATCTGCATTCCTGCTTTTTGCAATTGGATGCTTAGGTTCATTAGACCCTTACTTGTAAGCCTTTGAGTTCTCCTGAAATTCTTTTACTTGATTCAGCGACGCAGGGAACGAATTGCTAAAGAACTCAAAGCACTGCAAGAACTGCTTCCACATTCTGCAGAGGTACAGTACATATTCAGGGTAGCAACTGCAAGCAAAGGTGTAACACATGCATGAGTCTCAGATGCATTATCATCAGTAAAAGATATTTGCTCTACTTACTGTCATCTAAAATGCAAGATGCTGCAGTGCAAGAATGGGACCACGAAATAGATTCTGTTCTTAGACCTCTCAATTTGAATGCTTTATCTTACTTACACTATTATTATGAATCAAAAGTTTATATTATTGGTTAATTTTATTTTGCAGGGCAGCCATTCAGCTCTGATGGATCAAATTGTTGACTATGTCAAGTACCTGCACCTTCAGATAAAGGTAAGTTCCTACTTTTGTACTGAAAAAATCAACACATGTAGAGGAGCCTCAGTTTTACATATTTGTTAGCTTGTAAGCTTCATTTTGGCAATAAATGTAGTATGTGATATGAAAACAATGAAGAGCAGTTTGTTAGAGTGAGCATAACATTGCATACTTATTCCTGTCTGACGGGTTTGATGCTGTAGTCTTTCAAGTATCAACTTATCATGTTTCAGAATAAATATCGACTTTCCTCAGTCTACTTGCGTAATTTCCCAAGTTCTTAGGATCATAACATAAATAATGATCAGACATTCTATCAGTCTGCACAGACTATGACCTTTTACCTCATTTATTCATAATAAATAGCATGCTAATGTTTTGGTATAGTTAAAATAACAATTAGATATCAAGCATAGAATAAACAGATAGCATATTGTTCAATTGCATGCTATCTATTCTATTGATAATGACAAATTTACTTGTTTATTGGCTTATGGAGGACTCTCATTCTTGCACATCCTAGAGTAAGCCTGAGCATGTCCCAAACTGCATTCTATCTCTGATCTTGCCCCTGGGCTGTAGCTAATTGGCTAATGTGGTATCCTGATGAGGGTGGATTTGAGGTATTAAACTTTTCCTATGACAAAATAGGAGGAGGATAGGTTGGAGTTTGATTAGAATGGAGAGGAAAGTTAATGAGGGTGATAGAAATGCATGGAATGAAATGTAAATAGAGATTAATTACTTTCACTTTGTTTATGAATCTTAAAAAAGTAGGAGGCTAATAGGCGTAAACTACTATTTAAAATCTTTACATTCTATTTTTTAACTCTCAATTTAAGAGTTTTGAAAGATAGTTATTCAAAGAATTCCTATCTACATTATAAAATTAAAAATTGGTATATAGGTTTAACTAGTTAACCTCTATTCACATTTCACTCTTTAACTTCCTTTAACCTACTTGACAACTCTCATGCAAAGCCTTGGAATGAACTTTTTAAATTGAAGGGAAAATGAACTGTGCAGGAATTAAGCCAGAGCAGATTGGGAAATGAGCTGTGTCCTAATCCTTCCATTTTCTTGCAGGTATAAAACCAAGTGTGTATATTTCTATGAAGATTATGCCAAATTAATATTGGAAGTGTTCCATTCAACCAATAAATCTGAATGCCAATGTTTCTGTTCTCTCTTGGGCATTCTGATTTCACAACAAAATCTTAAAGACTTTAGTCTTTTGCACTTTTGCAGGGATATAATCACTATATTGTTCAGGGGGAGACAATGAACGAGCCTCTTGAAGAGACAATGACAAAGTTGCTGAAAGTGAATTCATCTGTTGCAACGAAATTTTTGGAGAGCAAAGGCCTTGTAGTTCTGCCCATGGCTTTGGTTGATAGCTTGCAACAAGCCCTCCAGAACCTATCTACCTGATATTATTCCACAAAAGGCCCTGCAAGTATTTTGTTCGTCCCGAAAAATTTGATTTGACAAATTGTGGTTTTATTTTAATTGGAGCCTTTTTTTTTTTCACGGGAGCTGACATGACATAATTGGTTCTTTTTGCTGTTCGCTCGAACAAGTCTGACCATGAATGAGACGTGATTTTTTGAAGTTGGGGACTTGCCATTAGTTTTACTTGTCACTTTATTTAGCGGGAGCTACCTTACATGTTTATTTTGAAGAAAATTTTATTGATTCACCCCCATAGCACATGTAGTACAGATGGGTACATAATTAGAAACATTAATATTTTTTATTCTGTTACATAAAAAAGGTGCTGCTGGCAAAAACAAGTTGAGAGACTCCAAAGGACTGAAGGAGTATCCCACGCTATCAAGCCCTGAATCTTTAGAAAAAAACAAAGCAAATGAAAATTAAATTTATGCAATTCAGAATCAAGGCTGCCCAGGGACTAAAGTTACCAGCTTTTTGGATATACAACGAACAGCATGCATGGCATCTGTCTCTACGATCACCTTGTGAAAGCTACAATCCCAGGCTAGACCCTAATACTGTGCATGTCATATTTTCGGTGTATGCATAGACATAAAAGACAATAGACACATAAATATGAATGGCAACATATGTGTGCCATGCATGTTACTAACCATATGTACTACCATTTATTTTGCATATTCGCCTATCAGTGAGTACATCAAAAACGTCTCTCCCCCCATTTTCTGCTGTACAATTTTCTTTCCTAAGAAATTAACAAATTAAAAATGTAAAGAAAAGAATCTATATTAATAAAATTTAATTCTCATTACCCTCTTTCATTGGATCAATCTTAATTATGAGAGGCATCTCGAAATCCAATGGTGAATCTGCAATTACCGGTAGCTTAGATGGGTTCAATAAGCTCTCCATTTCAGCATTTTCTGCCAGTGCTTTCTCCAAAGAAGATTTTGCAACTTTAACAATACAAACCATCATAATCACTGCAAACAAACAAAGGCAAAAGAGGAAAATTAGTGAGGCTTTAGAAAAGGTATTACCATATATCACTTCCCTAATAATCCATATTTCAGTCTATCCAACAGGATATGATCC
Source organism: Omphalea diandra (assembly GCA_949677035.1). Classification (NCBI taxonomy): domain Eukaryota; kingdom Viridiplantae; phylum Streptophyta; class Magnoliopsida; order Malpighiales; family Euphorbiaceae; genus Omphalea; species Omphalea diandra. Next base: position 18,986 of record CATIWR010175394.1, read on the forward strand.
AAGTTGAAAAATCTTGGACAAGCATTTAAATCCCACTTCATTTTCAAAATATTACTAATTGAATCAATCATGAAGGAATGACAGTAACAAGAGTCAAGACTACAACAGAAACTCACCAGAAACCACAAATCCCAGAGCCTTAAAAATCTGCAGCCACAGATGTCAGTACATAAGACAACAGTAAGGCAAGGCTGAGATTGCAACATCTGAAATAAAAACAATACAATAAAATGCAAACCTAGGAATTCCTTAATGTTCTAAAGGCAACTAAGATGAATAAAATGTGCACATAAATGTATTGAAAAGGTAGAAATGCAGTTTTTAATAATTTTTTTTTAAAAAAAACTAAGGGTCCATTTGAAACTCTGGAAAAAGGATAGACATTCAGTGAATTGTTTGTCAGTTCAGCTTTCAAACTATGTAATTTAAAATTAAGGATGGTAAAGGAGAAAAAAAATCCTTAAACAAAATGTTAGGACTGCATTTAGAATTACATGTTTTTAGAAGAAATTTGAAATTTAAACTCAAGCAAGAAAAAATCCAAAATTTTCTCCATTCAGTGGATCTATCCAACCAAATTATATCATAAATACTTAATCTGATACTTCAGGTTCAAATGCCTCCCATCCAAATGCAACCTAAAGGCATCTGCCTTCATTCTTAAACAGCTAAAAAGTACATTGAGGATTGAGCTATCTTTTATTACATCAAGAGAATAGGGCTGATGCTGTTAGTAATCGGCAAAGAATCTCCATGAAAAAATGCCGTAAAAACCAGGAAATTTTCAATATATTTGAAAACATATATAAAGGAATTGCAAACGCTACAGACTAGGCTCTCATTTTCTGACTGAATAATGAACGTTAAGTTGCATATCAAAGGCAAAGGTACATGCAAAGTGAGGAAAAATGCATTTAGTACACAAGAAATGATCTAACACGCTTGCACCACAAGTCCTAGGGTTCTCTAGATTTAACACCAAGTGCAGAAGATAGCATTGCCCTTCATATGCTTTGTTGCTGAAACTCAAAGCACCTCACAGTTTAAGCCCAACTGCCCAACAGAAAAGGAAGGATAGCACTTACCCAGCGAGTAGTTGAAACCTCATTCCATCCATGAGTGACATCAGAAAGGTCCTGCAAAGTTGTTCCGATATAAACAAGTGCAAACGTGATTGGCTGTCACAGGAAACAAACCAGGAGCTCAATACATTTATAGATCATAATTATAATAGAACGATAATAAAATTGTACGACAATATAGCAATAACTATTTTAAGAAGGAAAATTAGCAGTATGCACACTTGTAAAACAGAGTTAATGCCTTGAGTGTTGCACTTTCAGATTCAACATGATCATGTCCATCCAGTAACTCACAGAATTTTAAGAATATAATATGTCTGATAACTTTTTTCACTACTCAAATTTTTAGTACCTCCATCTCGTATGATATTTTTCTCCCCAATTTTCTCTCAATTCAGTAGAAAGGAGGATAGCTACTTATTAAACTTCCATAATTTCAATTTCAAGTATTGCATCACTTGCTGAAAGCAGGGAAGAATTTTTATAGTTAACTGGGGAGAAGAAAAAACATAAATGTTAATGATTTTAATTTTGAATTCTATTTTTCAGTAAGCTAGGGATCCTAACAAAAAATATTCACACACGCATCCAAAGCTCTGTTCATACTGAAATGACAAACATAAAGTTTTATTTGACATATTTTACATGCACATAAAAGTTTGCACCGTTTTTGTTCCTTTTCCATTCTCTTAGGTAAGTTTTGAACCTAAGACCACTGGAAGTCCAATCATATTACCTGAGCCAGCCAAGAGCACATAAAGTTAAATGGTGAATATATATCTATTCAATGAACAAATGATTTCAAGTAATAATTGCAGCATGCTGGCTAAAATACTAGTTCAAAAGATGAACTCGCGATGATCAAGTATTGGTAGTGAGCAAGGCAGCAGCAAAATGACTACTAAATAAGCAATCACCATTATAAGGAACAAGTACCATCATTCCCAACAGAGATGCCAGCATGAAATCCCTTAAACGAAGAGGAGTCACAGACAGGAGGTAATTCAGCATGTTAAATGGAAGCAATGGACCAAGCCGCAGGAGCAAAACTATCTGTTGTATAAACCAAAACAAGAAAATCAAAACATTCAGAGAAAAAGAAAATATTGCACATCTGATGCACCCATGTCAAGATGCAAAAGAAAACAACTGAAAGGGGCTGTTGTTAATTAAAACCTTGGATTAGAAACTAACAAAAGCAAAATTATGTTGTCAGACTCATATTTGATACTCTTGCATCTACAGGAGGATAAGCGTTTCAGTAAAAACAAAGTATAATGGCTGAAAAATCTGATTCATAACAGAAGGTGAGCTTTATTTTATAACTAGGTTGGGATCAATTTCATCACTGATCCCTGCACAAACCAAAAATAATTAATATTTTGAGGAACTTCATTCAACAAAGTGTTGAGGATGCACCCAGTATATATGCTGTGGGGAATCAAGCACAGGCACTTTTGCTTTGTATTTTGGGTTCAGAATTCAGATACACAAGTTTTCTAGTAAACTGGGCTTACATTAGGCTCCTGTATCTAATCAGCTTAAATTCAAAGTTTACATGTATTGAAATAGTTATCATGCCTGCCATTGTGTTTGTCGACACATTGAATACTTCTTCACAATGCAAACAATGCTTCTCAGATTCTCAGAGAAATATCAAAATCATCTTAACCCATTTTCTATATGGCAGTACTTTAACCAATCTGCCCAGTTAAAGTGTAATGCTTAGCAGTCCCATTAGACGTTATATATCATATCTAGGACGACATATCAGAATGATGATGGAACGCCACCTTAAAGCCAGATTTCCGAACTGCAAAAGCAACAGCTTCAAATTTTGGATAATTCTTTAACTTGGACATAACATATGATCTTCCAATCTGTATCAGAATACAAAAGCTTAATGCATAAAACTGGAAGAGATCTAAAATTCAGTACTTATATCAAAACAAAAATGCTTCAGCATATCCCAACATCTCCAGATGGAAAAAGGATACGGTGTTTGATTGTTACAAAAGACAAAAAGTACATATCCAAGAATACAAGATGCAACAACATGTGCACATGCACACACAAGAAGTATAATCACAAGTGGAAGATACTCACTGTTCTACCAACAACGAATGCAGTTGTTGCGCCTATAGTGGCACCAATAGTATCAGCAACAAATCCTACAGGCAACCCAAAAAGAAAACCACCTCCAAGCTGGACAACAAAAAGCACGTATGACATGTCACATTCTCCAAAAAAAGAATGGAGCAACAAATTTCTTTTTTTTAATTGAATAGCCTTAAGATTGTTCCCGATTTTTCCATGAGATCTAAAAAAAGCTGCTCAAATAATACAGCAGCAAAATTATATCCTAGCACAATGCTCAAAGCTTACCGTAAGTATCGAAGCAGGAACAGCCAGGATTGTGAGAGGAATGTACACAACAGCCCTTCAAAATCCCAAGAAAGATAAGTTAAAGCTCAGGCAACCAATTGCCAGTTATAATCATAGACCCTGCCACAAAACATATCTTTCCAGCTTTGAAGGAATCCATAAAACAGTTAGAATTGAAAAGAAAGAACATAATCAAACCTTGAAGTATAAATATTTTTAGAAAATATCACAAACTGAAGTTCAATTTTCAATAAAATGCTCATTATCATCAAGGACGTCTAACTCATCACTGAATAAGGTAATGGAGAACGAAACGAATTAAGAGATGGAGAAATAAATAGCTTACAACACAAGCGGACCCCAAGGCCCAAGGTCTTTCTTAATCCATAGCAAAAGATCCTTCAACAACTGCAATTAGAAGAAAATGTCACAATGCAGACAATATGAATGACTACACCCTGAGCATGAACCATTGATCACAGCATAAGTAGACGTGCCTTTTCTATGGGGAGAGTAATGAAGGCGGCGAAGGCGGCGGCGAGGAGCAGAAGAAGGAGAGAGAATCGACAGGCCGAGGTCCACGCGAGGGAGAGAAGCGATATCAAAGAAAACACCCTGCGGCGACACCGCTTCAAGGACTTGACAACGACGACGTCGTTTAGGTCGTCATCGTCGTCGTCAGGTGTAGCAATGCCTGCTGATTCAGGCTTTAACGACGATCGCGCCATCAGTCCTTCCACGTTTGCTAGATTTATCCAACCACAAGTTCCACAATCAATAATTTTACTTGTATAAAAAAAACTAATAATAAAACCGCTCTTGGTTTGTGAAATGCCTTATTAATTATTTTATATTTATCATGAATAAAAAAAAAAAAGGGCACAGAAATGATCTTCTTTAAGCTTACGTTTACTTTCATTTTTGTTATTATTATTTCTATTTAATAAATTTTGGGTTTGCTTCGCTCCACAGTCCTCGCTTACACTGTCACCTTCTTCAAGTGCTTCTCCACACGCCCATGCCGAGCTGCTTAGATTAGTTTGGAGTTTGGTAGCTTAAAAACTTCCATTCATTTTACTATAAATCAATTTTAAAATAGTATATCTTTATAAATGTTAATCTGCATGATTATATAATAAAATTTAAATTAATATTTTATTTTTATTAAAATTAGTTAATTAGTTAAATAATTAAAAATAAATAGATAAATAATAATTAATATTTTATAAAAATTATTATCAAGCAAATAAATTAACAAAATAAATTTCATAAAACTTATAATTATATATGAAGATAATTATAATAAATAATTACATATCGATTTATACTTCCAATTTTATATAATATAATTTTTAAAAAATTTATTAAATTTAAATAAAATAATTTATAGTAAATAATATTAAGTATTTTATAATAAAAAATAAAATTAATAGATAATTACAACTATATATACATATGTGAGATAATTGTATAATAAAGGGTTATTTATTTATTCATACATTTAATTTTATACAATATATCTTTAACAAAAAAAATTATTAAATTATTGCGATATAAATTTAAAAAATAATTATTGACAATTTATTATACTGTGGTTAGCTCTTATATACTCAAAATTTTGAATAATTAATGGAATTAATTAAAATTTTGACTTTTATTTTGATTTTTTTTAAGTTTCAAATTTAAAAGTTTTTTTTATATGATATTGGCTTCATATTTCAAATTTTTTTATTTTTTATGATTTTTAATTTCCTATTTAGAAGTTTTTTAATTGTATAATTTTATACAACATAATGCAAAATAATAACACATAGTTATCTTATACATAATTATTTGACAAATTATGAGTAATAGTTTAAAACTAATTTTAAGACTAAAATTAATAATATATACTAGTCATAAACTTGTGTGGTATGTGATATGATGATAATAACAAAATTTAAATGTATTTAATATTTATTTTTATTAAATAATTACTCAATTACTTGAGTGATTATTTATGATTTTATAAAAATTTATTGTCAACTAAATAAGATAATAAAATAAGTTTCTCAATTTTTATAATTACGTACAAAAGCAATTATAACAAAAAATTATTTATTGATTCATATTTTTAATCTTATGTGGCATATAAAAGAAAATATATTAAATTTAAATAAAATAATTCATGGCAATCAATCAAATAAATAATATTAAGTATTTTATAATAAAATTAAAATTAATAGATAATTATAATTTTTATATTTATATGTGGGATAATTATAATAAATGATTATTTATTTATTTGTACTTTCAATCTTATGTGATAATTAAGAGAAGATTTGTTAAATTTGAATGAAGTTACTTTGATAATATATTATATTATTGCTAATTATTATATATTTAAAAAATTAAATAATCAATGGAATTATTTTAAATTTTAGTTTTTTATTTATTTACCTTTTTAAGTTTTTCTAATTTTTTATTAAAAAATTTTATATGATATTGCCTTTTTATTTATATATTTTTAATTTTTAATTTTCTATTTAGAATAATTTTTTTACATGATAGTTAGTTTTTATTTTTCTTAAATTTTTTTACTTTTCTATTCACAAACTTATTGATAAAATAGTTTTATATAATATGATGCAACATACTAACATGTGGTAATATTATATATAATCGTTTGACGAATAATAAATAATAATTTAAAATCTAATTCTAAAATTCAAATTAATAATATATATTCATTTCTTGTTTAAAAATTGATCAACATTTTCACCTTTTTAGAGTTTTCTAACTTTTTATTCATAAATTTTATTATATAATCTTAGTTTCAGGTTTAAAATATTTTTCTTTTAAGTTTTTTATTTTTCTAATTAATTTTTTATATGACAATTATTTTTTATAATTTTTTTATTTAAAAACTATTTGATATGACAATTTTCTATAATATAATATAACACACTAACAGATGACCATATTATATATAATTATTTAATAAATCGTTAGCAATGATTTAAAACTAACTCTAAAAATGAAATTAATAATATATATGTTGATTTTATATCTGAAAAGTTATTTAGGATTTTTAATTGTTAGGTTTTTATAATTTTATATTCATAAATTTTTATATAGTCTTATCTTTATATTTAGAATTTGTATATTTTAAATTTTAAATTTTAAATTTTAAATTTATATTTTTAATTATTTAATAAATGATAAATAATAATTTAAAACTATTTTTAAGATTGAAATTAAATAATACATATTAATTGATTTTGATATTTAATTTACAAAAAGATATCATATTTTCGAGAAAAGTTAAAGTTTTGAAATGATGGACTCTATATTTTCTTTTTTATATATAAAAAATATTATAATCTTAAGATACAAAATTTTTTTTTATTATTGTAGAAATATTTAAAAATTCAATAGATATCAATATAATTAATTAATAGAATATTTAGATAAATGTAACTCTATTTATTATTTATTAAAACATATATTATATAATTTTGTTTTAAAAAAATTACAGACTGCAACGCTAGTTAAATATAAGTTAAAAAATAAAAAAGAGATTTTATCTTTATATTTTGATTTTCTTAAATATATCGTTTTGCACATCATACATTTTGGATAATCAACATTGTTATATCTTTAAGTATTTTTATATATTTATATTTTATATTAATTTAATTATTATGATATATTTTATCATAAAATATCTATATATTTCTTTTATATGGATTAATTAAATATAATATGAGTAAAATAATAGTACTATAATAATTTAAGTCACTTTATTTTTATTTTTTTTAATGTTTGAATCAAACACGATGATTATAAATTTCACGAAAGATTATATTTATAACTAAATATGATAATTTTTATTTCTAAAATTATTTTCTTAAAAATATACTTTATTAAAATGTGATTAGAAAAAAAATATTAAATGCCCCGTTTATGTGCTAATAAATTGCTCTAGCTCCACGATTGTAGCCCAAAAGAGAAATCAATGCTCATGTTGTGGGTTTCGATTTTAAGTAGATGGGCGGTCAAGCCCATTAGATTCTACTCACAGTCCATGAAGCCGCGCTTTTAAGGTTCTACTCGGATCAAGATCAAGTAGTCCACGCTGCACTACTGTTTTACCTCGGGCAGTGAGAAAGTGTTATATAATGTATCCCAACTTTATTACTAAATTTCATAATGACGCATTTAATAAAATTTTTAATAATATTAAAAGATAATCTATTAATCAAATATAATTTAATAGTCAATAGTAATTTTTATCTAATCTAATGATAAATTATTAATTATAGAATTATAATATTGTAACGTAAATGCATTGTAGTGTTCACCAATTCTATGATTAATTAATGTTGAATTTTTTTTATATACTATCCACAGAAGGGTGAGTGGTTGTTCAGTGACATTTTAGTCTTAAGCCCCAATATTGAAGAATCATTATCACTTATGTGGACGAATAATTATTAACGATGTGATTGATCACTATGAATGAATCTAATTAGATGATTGTCTCAATTTGTATATTGTGATAATTTATATTTTATCATAATAGTATATAAGTTTGGGAAAAATATATTTATCATAATAAAAAAATTTTATAATGATAAAATTCTTTTTAATTTTGATGTTAAATGTTATAAAAAAAAATGAAATTGATATATAAAAAATTAGCATCTATACATTTTTCATTTATTGTGATAAGTTACTCTAGAATAAAAAACTATTTATTATGATAAAATAATTTTAATAATATCTTAATAATTAAACATATTGATAAAATTGTTATTATGCCAAAATTATTTCCTTATTGTATTGTTTTACCTTTTGTACTAAAATTTTAATGAAAATATTTTTTACACTAAATTTTGGTGCTTTTTATTCTTATGTATCGTGACAAGTTATTACGTCATAAGTGATAATTTACTATGACAAAATAATTTTATACTAATTTATAAATTAATTAAATATAGTGACAAAAATACTATTATGAAAAAATTAATTTCTCATTATTTATTACTTTATAGGCGCCAAAAAATTGACGACTTAATTTTATAATAAAATATTATGACGGAAATTTTTTTATCATTATATTTCTTTTATGTTCATTTATTATGATAAAAATATTTATCAAACTTTCATTTTATCACAAATTAATTAATTTTCACAAAAATTATGATAAATTGTAATTTTGTCACAATAAAACCACATATTTTGATAATATTAATTTCATCACAAAATTTTTTTTATCATAATAAGCAAAATTTCTTATAGTGTGATTAGTTTAATGATAAGTTTTATATGAATCATGATTTATTGATTTAATTTTTGAGATTGACATTTACAATAATTATTACCATAGACGTGACATAACGTTTATTGATTCAATTTTATCTGATTTGTGATTACGTGAATTTCTAATGATGATGTTTTGTACGTTTCTAATTTTACGCGATAAATATCACAATCTATTTCACTGATAAATTCAATCAATTCAATTGATTAATTTGCTAACTTAATCACATGATAGGATGTATAATTATAACACAATTTGATTCATGTAAGATTAGCAACTTGTATCATACCATACCACCTGTCACCTATGCATTAATAAAGCCAAACTTGAGGGGAAGTTCACTTATCTGTTTTGTTTTTATTATTTCTAGAGTGATATTATGCACAAATCAACAGGCCCCCCCAGCGCCTATCCTATTTGTCTCAATATTTCAATCAATTGTAATTCTTCACCTAAAAAGGCTAAATTCACTTTTTAAAGTTATAGCATCTATAGATTTCTTATGTTCAATATTTTCAATCATCTCTTGATATATTTTGATCGAAAAATTATTGTCACAATTTTATCAATATCTTAAATTTCAGATAAGATTTATAAATTCTATATAGATTATAATTATATAAGACAAAAAAATTTGGCTGATGTTCGCACATGATTATGAAAGAAAAGTTTATCGCATTGCGGTAGAAAACCGAAATTAATTTTGTCACCTTATATATCAACTACGATAACGTCCATCAGAAGGTTTGGAAACAAATCATGATCTTTATTCATTTTGTCTTGAAATCTCGTTTGAAAGACCCATCACGGCTGCAATAAATATGGGTATATAAATATGAGGGCTAAATACATGTTCTCAATATGAAGCCATTAACAAAAACACGTAGTGGAGACCTACTGGTTTGAAATAAATATCTTTCTTAGTTGAAGGAAATAACTTTGTACTTTCGAGACAAACCATTTTGAAGCACTTTCGAATATTTACGAAATGGGATATAAAATAGAAATGAAAACGCTAATTTGAGGTATTTTAATATTTAAGATAATGGTATCTTTGAGCTATTTTTTGATATTAACTAGGATAACTTACTGAAAAACTTTAAAGATTTGTTTGTATTCTGTTTAGTTTAATAAATTGTTTAGTGATCCAAGCTCATTAATTAAATAATTTTTTTCAACAGTAAAATTTGAATAGCTGTTGCGAGGTATTGAGATTTAGATCTAAAAATTTTGGAGAGGAAGTTAATATTAGAATGCTACATTACTTAAAGATGTATAGGCTATTTTATGGACATCATAAAGTCTGCAGAGCGGTTATTCTTGAAGATCTATAAAAGCTGAAGGAGTTGAACACTACACAACGTCATTCAATACCAAAACGTCACTGCAAATAAAGCAAAGTTTCTACAGCAATTTTCTTCTTAAAATTTTCTTGCAATCCTTTGTCGATAATTTTTAAAGTTTGACAATTCCCAATCATAATTTTATTTTCAAGTTTGCTTCAGTCGCATTCAATCTAATTTTAGTTTGTAATTTAACTTCAATTATCAACTATTTTTTTCATTTTTTCAGTTTTTATTGTTCGCTTTTGGTTTCAATTTAGAACTCAAGCAAATTGTGATAAAAAAAGTTTGAGAATCCACAATCATACTTAATCTAAAAGTTAAATAGGTGTATTTTCATTTAAGATTCGTGTGTCTTATACATGTGACATGTTAATTTTCATTTTTTGGGTCAATAATATTTTTGACACATCCATAAGACATATTTTTTGAAAATTACATTACTGGGTCTGAGGACTTGAAATTTATTGCTGCAGCATAAAGCATATGTTCCTCACATGGAACAAGTTCGATGGGGTTTTGTACCATATTATGCATATTATGATATACATAAATAATGCTGCATTATTTTTCTAAAAGAAACTCATCACTTACATGTTCTGGGAGGTCAAGATGCTATTTTACCATCTGTTAATATCAATGAATTAATATAAAAACTTTGGTTAAAAATCTCAAGGTCCAAATAAAGATGGGCTTCGAGCATATACTCGAGAAGACTAAAAAACCATGATGAAGAACCAAAGGAAAGTCGTAGAGAAACAAGACAGATTATTGCAGAAAGTTGGCTATATTATGGCCAACTTAGTAAAGGAAATATTCTCTAATATGGCTCCAACAAGTTGTAGGAGCGAAAATCATGAGGTTACACCTAGGCAAAAAAGGTCAACCCTGGAGAAGCTATGGATAGTTCTCTGAAAATCAAGGTGAGACTATTAATTCTCATTGCCCTCAAGGTGCCCAACCAGAAGGAAGGTATGACAATAGTGAAGAAGTCCAAGCAAAGAAACTCTGGGGACAATGCTCAAGAGTTTCTTAAGTTATTCCTAAAGAAGGAGAAAAGAAACATTAGCAGAGAGAAGTTAAATCAGTCCTCGTATATGAAAGTGGCAGCCAGTGGTTGGCCTTTAGGTTACCACCACTTCTTAAAAGTTATCAATCTTGTGGTTAACCCTCCCATGAAGAAAATTGAAAGGACTGCAAGAGTATAAGAACTCAGGTGCATCGCTAGAAAGTTTCCTAGGGCAAAATTAAGGAGGAATCCTTTGAGATTCATTATGAAAAATTTTGCACAAAGAGTAGAACTTGAAGAAATATTTAGTTCAAAAAGATAAAGAGAAAGTATTAGTGACTCATGCTCGAAATATTTTTCACAAAGTATGGATTTTTAAGTAATTTTTAGAACAAGAAGAGAAAAAATGGAAGAGAAGCATTTATTTCTCAAGGAATCTAGCTTTTCACCCACCTGTGAGATTTCACAAAAAAACCACCTAAACTTCTTGTGGAGTTTAGTCAACCATGGCACAAGAAAGTCTTACAGTCACTCATAAATACACAGAAATTTTTTTTTAAAGGCCACATAATGATTCAAGGAGAGCTTATCTCCACAGAAGTATCTAAATCGGCATTCACTAGGGAAGATAATAAAAATTTACAGATTTCATTTATTGAAATCACAATTTTGTATTGCTTTCTTTATTTTTATTTTTGTTGCCAATTGTCTTGGCTTACTAGGGAGTTATTAGATATATGCAAATTATTATTTCTTATTTTCTTTGTTTTAATTACTTTTTGTGTAAAAAAAATATTTTTTTGGGCTAACAAATTTATAAGAAAAACCACATAAAAATATATATATGGAAGATATTCAAAGAAATAATTTTTCACTCTAGAAAAAATGATGAAAAATAAACAAAAAGATATCCTAGGCTGATCCATGGTCACAAAAAAAAGAATAAGAAACAGAAAAAGGCCTTATCTTTATATAAAATAGGCTATTTAGCCACTTTTAATTTTTTTTAAAAAAGTAGTCTTTTATGGTTACATTTCCATAATAAAAAAGGGGTCTCTACAGCCTTAGGGTTATCTTTTACTTATTGTACATGGCTGTATTCTTTCATTCTCAGTAATGTCCTTATATAAAGTAGGCTATCTAACTATTTTTAATAAAACAAAGTAGGTTTTATGGCTACCTTTTAATTGTATATTTAATTTTTTACTTTATTTTATCAAGAACTTAGCATAACAGATTGCCATCACACGAATGAGAATGAGGTAGATTTTCAAGTAGAGTCACAACTTCAGGATGCAAATAATATTAATATAAATGACTATATGATGCAAAATAACTATAAGTGTTAGGGTGCAAAGGTTAACTGGAGTAGCTGCATGAATGCAATACATAGCTACATGATGTAAGTAAATGACTGTGATGCAAAATGTGGTGTGGATATATGAGTAAGTAACAAGTTGAATACAAGTCTTAAAATTTGTTTTAATCTATACAAAATCAGAAGCAAGAATCACATAATAAGTTTCACATAGTGAACACAGACAGAAAATTGTAAATTCTCAAAAGAAAATTAAAGATTCAAACAAAGTTCAACAACTCAGTCGAAATGGATAGTCAAACTACTTAGCTAAATAGAATCAAGTGATGGTAGTCTCTGCAAAAATTTAGTACATAATTATAATATTTTCATTTTGTTAAAAATATAAACACTATTACCCAAAAAAGTAGTGTAAAAGTTAACAATAACATATCATAACTAAATCTTGACACAAACTTAATCTATTCAATTAAATTTTAAAAATACAAAAAATTACAATATCACCTAAAAGATTCATCATTTTTTTCTATTTTGTTTTTTAATCATTAAGAAATAACAATCAATTCATATCATCTAAAAATGCAAATCTTTAAAATTAAAAATATGAATTGTACAAAATTATAATTTTTTCATATTTTTAAAAAAATAAACATAAACTTTATCGCTCAAAAAAGGTAGTATTGGAGTTTAAGATAATATGTCATTTAAATATTGGAATATAAGCATAATCTACTCAATCAAATTTTTAAAAATATAAAATATTAAAATATTATTCATGATAAATTCATTTTTTTTCAGTTTTCTTCCCTCTCTTTTCTCCTTTTTCCCTCTTCTTTCTAGCTTCCTTCCTCCTTTCTAGCTCTTTTTCTTGACTCCAAAATGAATAAAAATAATATAATTTAATTATTAAAAAGTTGAGAGTAATTGAGTTAGAGACAATAATATATGAAAAATTAGTGATAAAATCAATGTCTATTAATTAACATTGATTTTTTTTAGTATACAAAATTTCACATATATTAATATTTTTAAAAAAATATGGGAGACAGGGAATATTTTAAAAAAATTCTGGGAGATCAAGATTATAAAACTTCCATAAATTTAAAATTTTTTTAAAAAAATGAGGAACAAAAAATATTTTAGAAAAGTTCTGAGCGGCTAAGGTTACCCATTGTACCCTTTCTTCGTTCCCGCTAATATCAATTGGTGAAATAGAATAACAGTGAAATCATAAAAAAATAAAAAAAAATCAGTTTTTTTATGCCAACAGTTGATTAGACAAATATCTCATCACTATGATGTTGGAATAGACTGATAATAAGTAATGTTTTTAGAATTAACTGATAAAATTAAAAATTAATTAATGATTTAATTTAATATTAAAAATTGATCAAAAATATATTAAAGTCAAAATTAAAAATTATATCAAATAGATTCAATTTAATTAAAATTATCTAATTTTAAAAAAAAATTTAAAATTTAAAAAAAGAGATAATTATAATAAACTTTTTGATGTTTAATATATTTAATTAAATCATTTACCAAATTTCAAAATTTTACTATAAATTTTCTCGTAATTTCTCCATTATACTGAATTATCCGTTCATCATTCAAAATTATTTTTTCGTTAAATCCATATCACAACAGTACATTTCATAATAAAACCAAAATAGTACACGAAAGCCTCTGTTTTCAAATCTTTTCCTTCTCCCTTTCTCAATATTTCAAAAAGCTATGATTTTTTCTAATAAATCCCTAATCATAAATATTTGTTTCCAAAGCTATGAATGTGCCTTCCCCCGATTCGGTCGCTTTTGTGGTAGATCAGAGGATCAAACTCGATGTAAATACCAACAAAAGCAGTAGCGCGCCTAAGAGGAAAAAAGACACTGTTGGCAAGAAACCGTTGAAGTCCTTTCCTTCTTCACGCTAGCAGCCCACCCAGTTGATAAAAATGGGTATGAACATGGCCCAAACGGATGTATTAACAAAAACGGCAACAAATCCAAATGGGTGAAAGAGGCATTAGTTGTTTGGTTTCAGTTGGTGTGCTGTTAATTTGTTAGATTAGGGGCGCAAAAGTTAAGGCCGGAGTAGTATTTGGACAATTGATGGATGGTTTACAGAGGGAAGCAAGGATTCTAGCTGTAGGGTATGAATTTTTGAAGAGTTGATAATGATGCCATTGGAGTGAAAATCTGTCTGCAATTTGCGGCGTGGACTTGGATCCACTATTTGCCAGTTAAGGGAATAGAAAAGAGCGTTTGTTTGCTTTTGTTCTTCGTCTGGCACTGAATGCATTTTTTATTTTTTAGTTTTCCGGGTTTGAACTGGATGAATTGTCTTGGATTGGACTTAAATTTATGATTTCATTTGGCATTTGAATTGTCCAATTGTGAAGTTTAGGTTTACGGTGTTCTAATGTTTTATAAACAGGGTGGAATTTTGAGGAAATTTTGTTTGTGTTGAGATGGAATTTAGTTTCTTGTTTTATTTTCTCCGCATCTAAATCCAAATAGTGTTGTAAATATGATTTATTTTCTTTTTTATTGGAGATTTTATTTGTTCTAATATCTCATAAGGGATATTTTTATTATTAAATAAAATAAAAAAATTCATCTTAAATAGACTTTTTTTAATTAATGATATATACTCATTTTTAACGATGAAAGAATTATTCAATATAACGAGACAATCGCAAAAGATATATAATATAATTTTAAAGTATGAGAGATAATTTAGTTAAATATGTTAAATATCGAGTGTTTATAGTAATTATCTATTCTAAAAATGATAATATGTTACTTGAAATTTAAATATTGAAAATACTTTTTTTAAAAATATTTTATCATTACATCTTATTTTTTTTTTAATTCTTAAATATTTTTATATACATCTTTTTAAAAAATTGACATATTAATTAAATTAATCAAATCGACCGAATTAACTAACCAATCAATTAAATTTTTAGTCGGATTTTAAAACATTGATCACGAGTCTAGAATTGGCATGATAAAAAGCATCTAGCGAGAACAACTTGCAACAATATATTCTGAAATGCATGGATGGTTATTTATTTTGTTGCTAAGTACTGAGCACGAACCACACTCGAACTTGAATGTGGCAACGAGTCAATATGGAAGTGGCCCACTTCCCAACACCAACAAAATCATTTTGTGGCGTCTGCCTCCTCAATATATACTTCTAGACGCTTCCCATTCACTCAGTGGAAGAATTTATTTAACTCTGAGGAAAGACAGACAAAACTATAACATGCATGTATCAAACATAATTTATTGACTTATGAGTAATTCTCTTACTATTTAGAGCTTATTATATATTAGAAAATTATAAAAAATAATTTATTATTAATTTACTAAATTCAGTTTAAATAAATCTATTTGAACTGATATTAAAAAAATGCATTGAATGAAGTCGATGTATGAACCTAAAAAAAATAATTTATGATACGATTCAAATTAAAGTCTATTTTGTCTTGCTTTTTTTTTTTTTTTTAGTTTATGCTGTGAGAAGTTTCTGAGTTTTTTACAAAATATTTTTTTGTTAGATCAATTTAAGTAAATTTATCTACGTCAAAATAAAATTATAGAAAAAACTATCTTTTCACAATCTTTCATTCTATAAATTCAAATTCAAAATTACAAAAAAAAAAAAGCAACTTTTTTTTACCACTTGAACAAGTAAAATTTTATCTAGTTGTGAAATGAAATTAGGACAACTAGAATTTTTTTTTTTTTTTTTTTTTTTTTTACGCTACAAAACAAACTACTAAACCCAAGAATGTAGATAAGGAATAATCCAACTATAATAACATGAATAGGTCATGATATTGACACTAAGATTTAAGATATAGCTTGTACTAAGCTATTACAAGTGACAGGAC
The DNA here is from genome assembly GCA_949677035.1 of Omphalea diandra. Taxonomy (NCBI): domain Eukaryota; kingdom Viridiplantae; phylum Streptophyta; class Magnoliopsida; order Malpighiales; family Euphorbiaceae; genus Omphalea; species Omphalea diandra. The sequence continues at coordinate 35,332 of CATIWR010175394.1, forward strand.
AATTTATGTCAATCAACACTATTTGGGGGGAATAGTTTATATATTTTGTTGGGCACGTATATTTTCATAATTTTCATATTAATTTCCTTTCACCCACCTCTCTTTTGACTTAATAAGCCCAAAGGTGTCGACTTTTTATGTTTCCAAATCCTCATCAATTATGTGCACTTAAGCATATGAACATTGGTGGAAGAAGGCATGAAATTTTTTCTCACTTTCAAGCCCACAACACTGCAACAACAGAGCCAAGCAGTAACGTAATTAGTGGTTAAACCCACACATTACTCCACTAATCCTGCCTTTTGGTAAAGAATTCAAGGTTATTAATAAAAACCAACCATTCATTATTTACACCTTTTTTACTTACCTAAACCAAATTATCTTTTTGTTGTAATATGATGTCGGCCGATACAAGTAAAAATTCACAGCAAATAAAGGTGGAAGTATAAGTATGGATAATAGGTGGACCATTTTTCAGCTATATTGCTAATGGTTACTGAGTGGAGCAAGCAACTAGGCTGCCTGGCTACTAAGCAAATTACTAGCTCTCTCAAATAGATCCGGTAGGTCAAAGCAATTCTCATCAAAACCACCATCCCAACTCGAGTGCGTTAAATTGAAATTAAGGTGATTTTCTAGGACCAATTCGTTAGTGGAGTTGACCAAGTACTCAAAATTACGATACTGAGTTCTTTATCAGATATTATAACAAGTTCAGAATTCTCATAACTTCATATCTTTTAAAATATTGGCAAAATTAAAATAAGATCAAACGTTCTGTCACTGTAAAATTCACAATTTAGTAATTATTTACAAAATTGAGTTTGTAAATTTGGAAAAAAAAAAAAAGTTATAGCATCACCATCACCATCACGATTACGATTCAATGCCATTAAACATCGTTTCACCCATATACTTTCCCCCACCACTAGCTTTTCCTCGAGGGAATCGGATGTGTTTGCTAAGAGAGAAAAAGTGTGGTTTACAGTCGGCTCCAACCAGGCTTAACATTCCCTTGCCACGATAGGAATCTTGACGACCGTATGCAACTTCCTCAGTCCCACTTTAAGGTTGAATTGAGTACCAATCCTTTCACTTTCTTCAAAAGCACACCATCTTCATTTGACTAACGTTAATAATCTCCTAAGTCCACTGTTAGTGTTTATCAACGAGGAAGTCATTTTCATCATGATCTATACACAACCATATTTATTGATGCAATTTTTAGAGTGTCTATCTCAATGCAGAAAACATAGTTTGAGTCTTTATATCTCCATCAATGCATTCACACACACACACGCACACACATATCATATAAAATTTTCCATTGGAATGAATGGTTATTAATCCTATCGGATTAAATGGCCTTCGTGGAAAGCTATTATAAAGCTAGAAAATTCAGCAAAATACTACCAATGAGATTAAGACAAAATCTTAATCATATAGTACTTAATCTCAAAGCACTAGAGAGGGAGATTCTTTTCCTGCCCATATTGCTCATGTCCTTCCATGTCACTGTGGTACAAATGTTTTTTCTCCCCTCCTTTTTCTTTGGCTTTCTTCTATAAATACCATTCTTACAAAGGCTTCCTTCAATAGCATTGAAACCTGCAAGAAAATTCATACCAATCAATTCATATGTCAAATTATCTTCTCTACTTCTCTCTTTCATACCTGTTGATTGTCTCTGATATTAAAGAAACAAGCATTCCCACCTTTTCTCAAGTTGCGTCTTCCTTTATACCATTAAGGTGAGGTTCCTAAAAGGGAATATTGCATATGTTGTATAATTTATACAAAATTTGTACTTTACTATACATATTTTATTCTTGTAATGATTATCTTTGATTAATTAATTAACTATTAATACAAGTGTTTTTATTATAATTTTGATTTTTAATTAAACAGGTTTATCTTGATCATGAGAATTTCCATGCCCAACTACCAACAAGCGCATCAACATCACGTGCTGAATACTCCCAACGGCAGGCTCAAAATGGACATAGTAACTCCAAGGTGGCAGAAATCGAAGGTGGTGATCTTAATGGGAGCAACCGGGACGGGCAAGTCCCGGTTATCTCTAGACTTGGCAACCCAATTCCCAGCTGAAATCATTAACTCTGATAAAATGCAAGTTTACAAAGGACTTGAAATAACCACCAACAAAATCACAGAAGAAGAAAGACTAGGCATCCCACACCACCTGTTAGGTGTAGTAAATCCTAATGCAGATTTCACAGCAAAAGATTTCTGCAACATGGCTTCACTAGCTATCGATTCGATTTCGACTCGTGGGTTGCTTCCAATCATCGTTGGAGGCTCCAATTCTTACATTGAGGCCTTGGTTGATGGTGAAGATTATAGACTCCGAACAAGATATGATTGTTGTTTCCTATGGGTGGACGTGGCGATCCCAGTGCTAAACGAGTTGCTGTGCAAGCGAGTTGACGAAATGGTAAGTAAAGGAATGGTTGATGAGGTGAGGAACTTCTTCGATCCGTACGCAGATTACGCCAGAGGAATCCGGAAATCGATTGGATTACCGGAATTCGATAAGTATTTGAGAGCTGAATCAGTTTTAGATGAGGAAACACGTATCAGACTACTTCATGAAGCAATATGTGAAGTAAAAATTAATAACTGTAAGTTAGCTTGTCGTCAAGTGGAGAAAATCAGGCGCCTTAAGAATGTGAAGGGATGGAATATAGACAGGATTGATGCGACTCAAGTATTCCGCAATCGTGGAAACAAGGAAGCGGATGACATGTGGAAGAAGAATGTGGTTAGACCCAGCATGGCCATGGTTACACAGTTTCTCTACACTGCGAGCGCTGCTGCTATACTCCGTGCGGCCGCTAAAGATTACATGGCACAATGTCTTATCTCTTAAACTACGTATTATAATTAAACTAGCAGTCAGCCCCGTGCGCTGTGTATAATAATAAAATTTAAATAAAATTTATATTTGTTGTTATTGAATAATTAACTAATTATTAGTTGAGTGATTAAAACTTAATATAAAAATAATAATTAAAATTATTATTATTTTGTAACATATTATTGTTATTATTTTATAAATAAATTATTGTCAAATAAATAAATTAATAAAATTATAATTGTAATTATAATTAAATTAGTATAATAAATTTTAATAATAATAAAAATTTTTAATATAAAATGAGATAATTTATAGTTTCACTTTTGTGTGGGCTCTTTTTATCTTTTTTAATTTTTCTTATTATATAGAAAACTAAGTATTAATCATTATGAATATAGAAAATTTCTTATGTTGTTAAACTTTTTAAATTATTTTTATGCAAAAAACTTTCTATATTTACTACAAGAATTTGAATATTCTTTTTATAATTAATATTGTCACGTAAGTTAAAAAGTTGTCACCAAATATTTTTTAGTTACAATAATTATTATCACTAGGTTTGTAATCTATATCTCCATAACTAAAAATTTATTTCATGTGTGATACTAAAATTTAATAATAAAATTTATCATAGATAACATATAATTTGTGACTATAATTTTATTGTTACTTATAATATATTTAATTACAATTTCAATTGTGACTAATATTTAATAAATTGGTATATATGATCTAATATTGTTATAATAATTAAACATTAATTAGCTCATATTTTTGTGTTTGAGTACGTTTTTCTCTCATTTTTCTTATCTTCACTTTATAAAATGTTTTTTCTATATGAAACGTTTCCATTTTGCAATTTTCTGATATTTCTATTTCCATACTACATGGAGGAAAGGGAACTCATCCAATGGAAAGATAGGTCGTCAAGATATATGGGTAGATTCTGCACTGGAACATAATAAAGTAACAAATACAGGTGGTTTCGTATGCTAGGAGTTGTGTAGATGATTTCAGTTTCAATATGGGAACTTCTTTGACGCAGCCAAGAATGTAGAGAAGATGAGAAGGATCCGATAAAAAGATGGAAAACCCAATAAGAAAGCTCCAAGACCAACAGAACAACAGAAGATAGATCGGGTCCAAGCCATTTAATGACAAAAATCTTTATAAAGTCCACGGATACTGCATATAGCATTTTCTTTTGCACTACACAGCCAGCTCTTTGTTTGCTCCAGACAGACCTTTACCCTTGGCGGAAAATGGAACGTCAAGTCAAAGGAATGACTTTATATATGCGGACTAGTACAACCGAACCGATTACTCTTTTTTTTTAAAAAAAAAAAAAGATTATCAACTTTGAATAATCTTTTTGCATATCGGTCACGTTCTCAAATTTATTATTATTATTTTTAATTTATCTCATACAACTGAGTTTTTTTATTTTTTTTCTCGTGTTTCTGGCCTTTTTGAAACATATTCTCTTGTCAATATAATGAGAATATATATTAGTTAGAGTTTTTCTTTTAAAATTAATTTGGCTCAAACTATGTTCGAATTTACAATTTCACATGTTTTGCTTGGATATAACTTTAGTATCACTGATTGTTTCCCAAAAAATATTTGCATTTTTTTGTTGTTTGGTGTATCAAAGAAATTGATTAATGAAAAATATTTTTATGATCAAATAAAAAATTAAATAATTTTTAAGGAAAATAACTTTCTATTTTAAAAACGGGAAGTTATTTTTTAAATTTTGATAAATTTATCCAAGTGAAAAATAAATACATATATTTATTATCACTGTTCATATTAACTATCAATATCCATTATTGATTATCATCAACTGGTGGTAATCGCTAAATATGAGTGAAACCCACAAATTTTTCTTTTTAATATGTTTTTATATTAAATAATAAATGGTATAAATGTAAAATATTTTATAAATGTAAAATATTTATAGTCTAAATATTGTTATAATCTTATAAATTAAAAGAAAATTAACATTTTTTGTATTGTATTCCAAACATTAGAAAAAATGTTAAAATATTTTCTTTAGAAAATGATTTTTTCAGGCAAATTATTTTCTATAAAATAAATGAAACTTAAAAATTTGTTGGTTAATTTAAGTTGTTTTAATCAATGTCAGTTGAGCCCTAATTATGTCAAGTCTACAAAACTAATACGCAAATAGTGAAAAAGACTGAACGAAATTAATATGTGAACAAGTATATATGTCAAACATTTTCTGTTCTGTTAACAGTTTGTTAACGCATCCAGTTTCTACTTATCAGATCAATTTGACAAGCAAAATTTTCAGTTCAATTGATACTAATTTTAACAAGTTAGAACAGATAGATGCTTCAGAAAAAGGTTGATTATATAATTACTAGAGATAAAAGGATACCACTACCAAAACAAGAACACCAGATGAATAACACAGAAATAGTAAGTGGATCAAAGCTAGAAATCTAATCAAGGTTTCATCCCCATAACGATAGTTAACTGATGGGCAGGCCTAGCAAGAAACGATGGCAGACGGATCAGCAGGTCACAGACTCACTTCTTGTCCACATCGCTCAGCCACCTGCAGCAGTTCTCTACAGTCGTTTCATGGGTTACTGTGGCATGTCTATGTCTGTGCCTGTGTGGCCTGATCGCATACCTGTGAGGACGATGAGGGAAGATAACGTCCGATTCTGTAGATGAAGGAAGAGTTGCACATGCATAGTTGGCTAGCAAGAAAGTTCCCTGCAGTGGTGGGAGTGGTATGCCATTAATCTTAGCCATACGCAATAAGAAACTTGTTAGAAATGTTAATGCGAGAATCTTGATTCTCCTCATGTCGTTTGATGGCTCCTACCAGTTCATGCTACATTTCATTATATAGTTGCAAGTGTTGTAGTCACGATCTTCCTGTTTCTTATAAAATTAGGTTTCATATGCTTTAGTAGATGAAGAAACCAAAACGGGTGATCAAAAGAGAGAGGCTTGTTGGTTATTTTTAGTTGATATTACTATGGATTTTTACAGGTTTCTGATTAGTTAATGGAAGCACATTCACTTTTTGTGATCTGTAGTAGTTAGGTAATTTATTGCGTAACCATGTCATGGTTGATAGTTCGCAGTCATACCACAGCAGCTTTACTCCTACATGCCTTTAATTAAGTTGATTATTCTTCTCAATGTCGTATCTATATAGAGCTACTGATTTCCTATCTTTGGCAGAGCAACTATGGCCAAGTCCATTAGTGAATGCCTAGAATTTGACTTGTGTTTTATAATACTCAAAATAAATATGAAAGTCAAATTTGACTGGTGACCTACTACTGGAGTGGCGCTCATAATACAGCCGTCAGGAATGCAACACCTCGTTGCTTGTCGATGTATGGGTTGCTGTATGTATATTTAGAAGCCCCTTTGAGATTTCAACCATGGCTGGACTACATGAGCTTCTCCTTTGTTTGAGATTCCATTTTGCCTCTGCTGGCATTAATTGACCTAATTTGCCATCAGGGGTGTAGAGCATTTAAATTGACCGTATAATCCAAACACTAAATTGTTAGAAAATCCAATTCGGAGTTTCCAGGTTAGGAATCCAATAGGCTGAGTTATGTAGCTTAGGCCCGAAAGGTGCCACAGATGATCTCATTCTCAATCAATGAACGGATGATGCAAACATTGTCCAATAATTCTAAAATGATCGGTGGCCCTTCGCCTTTGCGGTTTAAATTCTATTCCAGTTTTTGAAAGTTGCTTTTTCCTGTAACAAAAAATTTTAGTAGGAAAAAGAGCATATATTTCTCATGTGCGACAACAATACTGTAAGTCATACTTGATTTGGTCTGATGTATGGGAGAAGTGGTCATTGGTTAGGATTTGTAAAATTCTTACAACCGTATGGTGCATCTCCCTGTGTAAATAAGAGATTAGTGGGAAATCACGACTCTATTGAATTTTGCGAACTAATATTTATCGACACTGTACATTGAATCAATTAACAAAAAAGAATAATAAAAAATACCCATAATTTCATATAAAATTATTATATTATTTCCATAAATATTAAATATTATTATATTAATTTTTTAGACATTGTAATATAAACTGTTTAATTCTGACACATTCAAAGAAAAAGCAAAGGTAATATGAACCAATCAAAAAGAAAATAAAGGAAAAAGAAGGAGCTCATGACTCTTTACTAACGTATAACAATTCTAAGCATTACTTAATTGTGGCAAAATAATGATGCAAAATATTACAGATTCTAAATACATTTCCTATTTTATTTTGTCACACTCATAGAAAGGTAGTAGCATGTCCATCACATTGCACAAAATGATTATCAAAAAGTGCAGAAAGACATAAATAATAAAACCTTACAAAGAACTTGATGACCACCCAATTATAGCACATTAGCTGAATATTATCTATAGCTCTTTAGACTTAGTTGATCAACAGAAACACCACAAATTAACATTCCGTCATGGTTGTCTTAGAAGTCGCCCTTGACATGTATATGTTACATTGCATGCTTCATCAAGATAGAGGGTATACAAATGGGTGGGCCTTGACAGGAAGGGCGGCAAGTGCAGCAGTAGGTCGCATACACATTCATCGTCTAACTCATTCAGCCATCTGCAACAATGTTCCTGCACAGGTAATTCATGATGCGCATGCCTAAGTCTATGCCTGTGCCCACGCCGATGCCTATGCCGATGTCCATGTCCACGCCCGTGCTCGTGTCCTTCTTCTTCATTTTCATCTTCATGCTCATGTTCATGTTCATGTTCATGATCATGATCATGATCATGATCATGATCATGATCATGATCATGATCATGATCATGGTCATGCTTATGTCCATGTCCATGTTCATGTTCATTCCTTCTTCCACCTTCATGTTCATTCCTTCGTCCATGTCCATGTTCATTCCTTCGTCCATGTTCATGTTCATTCCTTCGTTCATGTTCGTGGCCATGACTATGATTGCTTCCATGAGCATCACGTCGATGCACATGCTCATGCTCATGGCTATGCCCATGTTCATGCTCAAGCTCATGCCTATGCCTATGCTCATCCTCATCCTCATCTTCGTCTTCACTTTCACCTTCATAATTGGGTTCTAATTCGTGCCTATGGCCATGGCCATGACCATGACCATCATGGGAATGATGACCTGACATATGTGAGGTAGGAGGTGGCATTGGTGGCAATGGAGTGTATGGCAGCTTGGCACAGGCATAGTTCACTAGGGCAATCTGAGAGACGCAAAGTGGGTGCGCATATTGCTGGGCCTCGATCTCGGTCTCAAATACTAAGAAAGACGAAGTAACAAGCATTAACAAAAGATTGTTAACTATCTTCATTTGAATCTCCTGCAAATACTCATGAAGCTATTGATAGAAAGGGGTGGTTCAAGAAATATCATACCACTCTCTGGTTCCTTTATATGCACCTAGCTACTCATGAATTTCTTGTTTCTCCGGTTAGAGAATAAAGAAAGGAAAGAAAAGATTAACCAAAGAGGGTGAAACCGCTTTGTTAGTTAACGTTATGGAGGAGTATTAGGCTCTGAATTGTTTGTAAGGCATTCAAATTGTGTGATAAAGAATTTAGGTGGCATGTAGATCCTATAGTGGAATACAATTTAATTAAGAAAAAAATTATAATTTATGCTCACTTCATGGGTCATCAATGTATTTTTGCAGATTCCTTCCATATGATTTTGTACTTGTGGCATATAGAGTTTTTGACAAAAAAAAAAAAAATGCTTCAGATTTGCTAAAACCAGAACAAATACAAATGGGAGTGTGCAGCATCAGCCACAAGCAGAATCTTTTTGAATGTTAGGGCAGGCCCTTTATATCCATAAATCAATGTGATTATAAAATTTTGTATGTCATTGCAACAAGTCAATGAGAGCTACTCCCTTCCTTCCTCTTTTTTTATTTGTTATTTTACAAATTTTGATTTTTTTATTTTCTTTCAATTTTGATTTTGTCCCTTCCAACGACTCAGTATAAAAAGGCAATTTAATCATATGAATTTTTTAATTCTTATGCACTTACTTAAACGACAGATAACAGGAAATAGAGAAAATACAACACATAGTTCAGAAAGAAAAAGATCTATAATCATAATTTTAGAACTATTACCAATAAATTTTAGAGATCGAGAATAATATTATCTTAAATAAAAGGAAAAAAAAAATAAAACAAAACCACTTCAAATAAATTATATGCATATTTGTGTGTATATCTTGAAAAATTATTTCATAATTCACACTAAGAAAATATATTAATTAGCAATAATAATTATATTTTAAAACTAAAAATATAAGAATTAAATGGAATATCTGTATTGAGTTTACTAATAAATTGAATTTATATATGACTCTAAAATTAGTCTAAATAGTTAAGAGACCTTGTTTCTTTTTTAATTTCTGACATTCAATTCTAATTAATGCTCAAATATAATGTAATCCAATGAAATCATCTAAATAAAAAAATAAAACTAAACGATGGGACAGCATGAAAATCCATCGAATCGCTCATTAGATGATTTGGTTTCCATCGCCATCATAAAACAAACACCACAACTACTTTCATGCTGACTTTGATTCCTTCAATATCTCAAACTTTTATATGGTTGATAGGCTTAAATATATCACAAATCACATTGAGCATGTCAGGGGTCGATGGTACATAAAATTAACACAAAATTTTCAAACTCAGCTAAAATCTTCCTCAGGTTAACATAAATTATTCAAAATCACAATCCTTAGACTTTGAATCCTTAGCTTAAGCCTATCTAAATCTATGTCAAGTCAATATAAATGATTCAAGTAGTAAAAGGCACAAATCTCACAAATAAAATCAAATCAGAAATATTCAGAAAGATGATAACAAGACACTAGACAGAAACAGCATATGAAAAGATTGGCTGATTACATCTAATTGTGTTGGTAAGTGCACATATAGTGCATCAAATTTTACATATCTACATGAAATAAACAACACCAGACAATGATCTTGTGGCAATTCATAATCATTAATTGATTAAACAACAATGTTATTTATACCCACAACCCACCTCCAAATAGTGCCAGAAAATAAATTCAGCTGGTAATGAAAAAAACTGTAGAAACAAATCCCATTGCACCAGAGGCAGAGATTAATATTAAAATCACTGTTTCTTACACCTAAAGCTGAACATATACCACCTCTCTTTCAAAAAAAAAAAAAAAAAGCCATACATGCAGCTCATGAGACAATCAATCTAAGTCAGTGCTCTTTATCATTACTATTAATCTCCAGAATGACAATAATTTGCAAATTCATAGTTGTTGGCTGAACTCTTGCTCATCTGACTCCCCACTGCTTTCATGGCAATTCCAGTCCAGGTTCTTCAATGCCATTGTTTCTGTTTGTTCCTCTAATTCTCTCGAATCGAATCCGACTACTCACTGCTCTCTTCCCCTTCCAGCTCCAGTTTTCCCCTTGCCATCATTTCCATGTCCTTCTTTATAATTTCCTGCCATGTCTTCAGTCGCTCTCACCATCCTACTTCCTATAACTCAAAAACTTATCTTTGATTTCATGCAACGGATGCTTATCAATCAACTCACTGTCCTTACAAGCTTCCCTCAGCATCGCAGTCTTAATCCCCCATTTCAATGACATGTAAAACATTCCTGAACTCCTAGTGAACACACTCGAAATTCCTCAGTAAACTTCCCCAGTATCGGGACTTGAATGGGATCCTCTTAAGGAGCGACAGCGATAACAACTTACGGAAAACCCCAACAGTTCTCTTCTCCATTTCAGGAGAAGCCTGGTCCAAGTGCGACACATCTACATACGGTGAACTATAATCAAATTAAAACCAATCCTCACCGACTCCCTCATTTCCTTCCGCCAACAAAAAAAACCGGGGGAAGCTTATAGTTGAAATTAGGCCTAACTGAATCCCAGTTAATCGCGACTCTTCCTCAGCTCTTTCCTCAATAACTCATTTACCAAACTCAGGGTTCCACTCAACCAACTCCAGAAACGACTTCCCTTCCCCAGGACACCTTACAAGCCGAATTAGGATGTTTACGCGCCAAATTAACTAAAAAATAATTACGGAAACCAAATTCCCTCTTCACATGAACCAATTTATGAGCACCAAACCTTAGCCATCATCAACAAATTACACAATCAACCCCTCATTTTCCAGTCGAATCCTTTTCTCCTCTTGAAGAAAATTCCATAACCTATCCCTAACGCGCAAAAACAACCCAGGTTGAGTTTTGGGTTTGATGTTATCACAGAAATTATCAAACAAACCTGGGTTTTGACCTCAACATTGAGGCGTGACCTCTCGCGCCTTTTCTTGAGGTACTGGAGCCGGATGACTTGACCCGGTTCGTTTAGGACCTCTTTGACCACCCGTGCGCACAGGTTGTATTGCTTGTCTTTCTGTACGGCAAAATCTAGGATTGGTCATTGAGCCAAATAACTTTGAGGCTGGAAACTTGTTTGAGTTTGATGTATAGGGTTTAGGATGCAATGGTATATGGGCTGGTTATTAAGGTTGGTATGCAAAAAAAGAGCAAATGCAGAAGTGGGTTTGAAATGCATACCCTAAATTTTTGATGAGATAGAACCAGAGAAGGAGCAGTAGCCGCAGATGAACGTAAATTATCTGGGAATTGGGACAACAAAGTTTTGACAACCTAAAGCTCACGGGGAATGACTGAGGAGTTAAACGGTGCCGTTGGTGATCTTATCGGCTATGGGAAGTAACAGTGGCCTGGCCGCGGTTCCAAACAGAATCAGAACAGGAACCAAACCGCCAGTTTCAGTTTCATAGAATGATAGAACCGAAACCCAACCGCCACTCTTTGTTTGGAAATGAGAGAAAATGAGAGGAGAAAAAGAAGGAAAGGAGAAAAGTGAGGAAGAGAAAGAGAAGAAGATGATGTGAAATTGAATCACTGAGCCCCATCAATTTTAATCACCCCAAAAACGAGGTGAAAATAAAGTGAAAGTGAAAGAGGGAGTTGTTTAGTTATATGCATGCCCTTAATTTGTTTGTTGAAAATTTAAATTTATAGGGATAAAATTATAATTCAATGTTGTTAAATATATATTATTTTATTTCATTCATTTTTTCTCTTTTATTTTTCTACTTTTTTCAAATAAAAGAAGAAATAATAAAATTCTTTTTTTATTTTTTATCACTCAATTTTTGCTTCCCTTATTTTCTCCTCCTACTTGTTATTTTCTCAAACAAAGGATAAGGAAACTTATTTAATTGCAGTTAAGAGTCTTTTTGAATGAAAATTCTAACTTCAATTTCAATTGAAATTGAGTTGAAATTTCAATACTAATATTTGAATTGTAGAATGATAGAATTAGAATTGAATTATAATTTCAATTCAATTTCTAGTATTTAGATGATAAAATCATAGATAACTGAATTCAATTCTAGTATTAGTTTTAGAATTCAACTTGAACTGTCGATTTGTTCTTAAAACCAATAATTGGAATGAAAACTTTAGTATCAATTTTTTTATATAATTTTTTATTTTTATCATTCAATTTTTAAAATAAAAAATATAAAAATATATTTATTTTCATTATTTATTTCTCAACACAAAAAATTAAATTTTAACAATTCAGAAAAATTGTAAAAGTAATTTTTCTAATTCTTTCAACTCTGTTTTCCAAAATAAATATTTTGAATTTGAAAACAAAAACTAAAAACAGCAAAAAGAAATGCTAGCAAAATGAATATATATATATATATATATATATATATATATATATATATATATATATATATATATATATATTAAAAAATTAATTAATTAAAAATAATTTTAATTGATATTAACTAATATATCTTTAATAATTTTTAACTAAAATTTTACACTAACACT
>CATIWR010175410.1:0-25403 GCA_949677035.1 Omphalea diandra
AGGCTGCCTTGCAGCATATAATATAATATTATTAAAATATAATATAATTATATTATTAAAATATTATATTATATAATATAATATATTATTATTTTATTATAATATAATATAATAAAATTATTATATATTTTAAAATATAATATAATAACAAAATGTATAAAATATTATAAAATAAAATAGTAAAATATTTTTAAATAAAATATATAAAATATAAAATTATTTAAATTTTTTTAATTATTTCGCCTGCTATTATAAAAGACGAATAAATATTTTTTGAAAAAAATTTAGCACATAAATAAAATATTATTAAAAATAATAGTAAATAAAATTATGAAAATTAGTTCATGCAAGAATAATTTTATATGCACAAACATAACATTCGTATATGTAATTAGTCTGCTAGTTAAATTGTCAAACGAGTGAATGTTTTGCCATTTTGATTTATAATTTAACTGGTGAACGAGAGAGAATATTTATTATGCTTGAATTATTTCGACCACTATTTTAAGTGGCGAACAAATGTTTTATAAAAAATTTAGTACATCAATGAAATATTATGAAAAACGATAGTTTATAATCGTATGTCAGTAAAAATGGTGAATGTTTTTGTTAATATATAATAATATATTGTATTATAATAAAATAATACATATTGCAATATAATGTTTTATATTGTAATATAATATATAATAAAATATTTTATATAATAAAATATTATATTATATAAAATATATTTTTGTTAAAATATATAATAATTTTATTATATTACATTATAATAAAATAATAATATATTATATTATATAATATAATATTTTAATAATATAATATTATATATCGGTGTGCTGCAAGGCAGCCTGCAAAGCATAACTCCGCTACGTCTGCCAGTTATTCTGGCGGACGTAGCATTAAAAAAAAAAAAAAATTTGTTAACAGTAACGTCCGTCGATTAAACCGGCGGACGCAACTGTTTGACCACTCCAAATCACAAAATATTTTTGATTTGCCTTATTTTAATAAATATTTTTTAATTAACACCATTTTTCTATTTTTTTTTTTTTTTTACATTACTTAGAAAATTAGCCCAATTTACTACTGTAGACATTGTAGGCCTAAGTGCTGGTGATGCATTAGTGCACAATAATGCTATTTCAATCACCCTAACTACTTCTTGGTCAAACTTGGATTCTAGCCTTGGATCAACTAGCTCCATTAAGTTTCCCCTCTGCTGTAAAACAAGTGCCTGCAACAACCAAGAAAAGAAATCAGACACTTGATAAGAGCAAGTTAGTTGAATTTCACAGGATTTTTTAATTTGGTTCCAATAATTTTTTAAACTCGTAACCTCATAGCTCTGAAAACGACTTCAGTATTACTGCGCGCAAGCCCATAAGATTTTAATAGCAAGGAGAAAAAATAGCATCAACATTGTTGGTCTTACCCAATCTACAAGGCATACGAAATCTTCACCTGGTCGACGTTTCATATTGTTTACTCCAGCAACAATTTCTAATACTACAACTCCAAAGCTGCAAGCATCTGCCTTATAGATTAATTCACCCCACAATGCATATTCCGGTGCCATATACCTTCGGTTAAAAATGATAACGAGTTACTAGTCAAAACACTAAATACCAAGTAGTAAGTGCTACATTGTTAATATTGTTGGTTCGTGTCATTTACTTCACATCCTTCAACCGAAAAAATAATTGGATAGTTAGATGATGATATAACTCAATCATGTCAATTTTTTGGTGCAAAGGATAAAGAACAAGAAGAAGGCAGCTCACACAGTTCCATAATGTAGAGTTGCATGGAGATTTTATAGCCTGCCGGTTAGATCTCTAAAAGCTGTTACTTGGACTGTGCTGACTTAGTTGTGTATTTGTAATCTATGCTATATATTTCTTTACTGGTTGATGATGGAACATCGAAATGGCTTCGTGGGAAGGCGTCGAAGAAATTCGGGTGCTCATTGCACCTAGTGAAATCCAACATTGCCCTTTTTCAATTCTTCTTTTTTTTTTTTTTTTGTGAAAAAAATTGTGAAACCAAACTAATCCTTATGCCTTGTAAAGGTGCAATTGGAAATGGTGTAGGACGTTTATTATCACTCCAACATCCAAAATCAGGTAATGAGACACACATTTAATGGTTGCATTTTGGTTTCCTCCTACTGTTTCATTGTTCAAAATGGACATGTGCCACAAAACATGTCTTTGTTTCCTAGGGAAGGCGACATGTTATCTCCTTACCAATGGAGTGCTTCAAGAGCGTCACTGGTTCAAGCTGCTTTGGTTTGGTTAAAAACTTCAATTATTCTTTGAAATGAAAAGTTGCATATGTATGCACGTGCAGACATGACTTGTTGGTGAAGTGCATTCTGTGATGAACGGGAGGTCTCGAGTTCGATTTTTACCGTTCACTGGTATGATGAGAGGTATCGAAAGGGGAGAGCTGTCTTAATGTGTAGTCTACAATACTGTATCGACTTATTGGTCGACCTCCGTGAATCATAGAAGACAGAAAAGTTGCATGTATGTACATATAATATAACGAAAATATTAATAGAAAGCAGCTCATTGTACGAGATTATTTACTCAATAAATTCTGTATCTTTTAAGGGCTGTGTCTAAATTTTTTGTGCGAAGAAATAGTTGACTACTACACCTGATTTTTACCTTCATGACTGTACACAAGATTACGAAAAAGGTAGCATAACAGCTCTCTAATTGACCTGGGACATGAAATAGATTTTTGGCATTGGTATTATAACCATTTGATTTTTTTTTTAAATTAATTTTTTATTTATAAAATTTATATTAAAAATTTATAATTAAATAATTCTTTTTAAAACTTTTTCTGAATTCAGCTATTCATGATGGCAATATCAAAGCCACCCGCCCACAGGTGAGGATGAAACCATTCTTCCTATTTAACTTTTTGAGAAATCAAACAGAGAATTTTAGAACTTTGTTGGTCCTTTCCATTTTCAACAGTCTGCTGGACCTGTAACATTAGTTAATGACCTAACCATACATACATATTCGCCTTGAGTCACTAGCTTTTCCACCATGCATGCACGATGCATTTGGACTTTTTTTTTTCTCCAAAAATAATTTTAGCTCGCAAATCATGCAGACTACTACACATTTAAAATGTCCCATATTGAGGATAAGAAAGGCACTACTCCTTCTCATCTTCCGTTTATATTTGACCATGTTCTTTCGTTCATTCTTAGCTTTGTCCGTGTATATTGATAGTTTTAGTGTTATGTTCTGACCGCTTTATTATGGAAATGTGTATCCTAGACCTATGTCCACTTAGCATCCTGCATTTTAACTAAAATTCACCATTTCACTTAAAATCCAACCTTTATCACCCGTGTGTATCTCGACACTTCCAACACATGTATCAAGAACATTTCTTTTACAACTTTCATACTTTAAATCTTCTTTTTTTTTTTTTTCTCTTTTATTTTATTGATTTTTCTCTTTATTATTGTAATTTGAAATAAATTGATACAATATTTAACCAATTCAATTCAAATTTTCTATTAATATTTAATTTAATTTTAAGATTTTTAATTAAAATTAAATAAGTTCAATTTTTTAAAATAAATGCACTAATAATTTAAAAAATTAAGATAAATATCAAAATCAAGATAAATATACTTATAAATCAACAACAGTGTATTTTCACTAAAAAACAATGAACTTAGAGTAAAGAACAAATATACCTGAAATAAGAAACAATATGCCTATAGTATAATATCAGTATAGTTATAAAATAATAATGATGTACCTTTAATAAAATAAATAATATATCTAGAGTAATAACAATATACTTGAAAATAAGAAAAAATGTATTTAAAGTATAAAATCAATGTACTTATAGTATAAAGTTAGTGTACCTCATCTATAATATTAATGTACTTTTATATTAAATGTTATGTGTTGTGATTTCAAATTAATGTATCTGTCTTTCTATAGTAATGTAATTATAGTACAACATAAATGAATCTAATTAATGTAACTGCAGCACAATACAAATATACCTAAATTTTGAACAATATACCTCAATCAAAAAATAATGGACTTGGTAATAATATTTATGATAAAAATATTTATTAAAAATAATGTTTATAATTATAAATTATATAATAATTTAAATTATATTTAATATTTATATAATATAATAATATAAATATAATTATATGTTGTATTAGTGTGATTACATATAATATATAAAATTGTAATCTATAAAAACACATAAAAATTTTATTTGTAAAAAAATATGAAGCAAAAGTGCACAATTTTTTTCATCCGTTGCACACGTGGAACAACAACAAAAAACACAAAATAATTTTGCGATTTGGACACCCAAACCGCCATAGTCCGGGTCCACTGTTTAATTTACGCTTTAGTATGTAGATTCTTTTCGTTTCCATATATGAGGGTTTTGCGTTTAGGAAGAAGGGTTTTATTTAGTGATAGATATAAAAAATTTAGTTAGGACTCTAATTAAAAAATATTATAATCGATATTAGAAAATTTTTTGTTTAGTTATTTTAAATTATAAAGACATTGATATTCAATTTTTGTGAAACTTAAAATTTAAATAATAATAAAAATAATAATCAAAGAACAATTGTTTAATATAATTGTACATACAATAAAGTTTTTATAGTTATTCAACACATAAAAAATTATCTATATATCTAAAAAATTTGTATTATTATTTGTTTAACATAAATTAAAATCAATTTTTTGTTTAAGAAGAAGGGTTTTATTAGTAATAGATACACAAATTTTAGTTAGTACTGTAATTAAAAATATTGTAATCAATACTAGAAAATTTTTTATTTAGTTCTAAGACATTGATGTTCAATTTTTGTGAAACATAAATTTTAAATAATAGTAATAATCAAGTAATAATTGTTTAATGTAATTTTACAAACAATAAAGTTGTTATCTTTATTCAACACATAAAAAATATCTATATATAAAAAAATTGGTATTAGTTTTTTTTAAAATAAATTAAAATTAAGTGAATTTGCCAATATAAATTGAAAATTTGTGACTATTAAAATTTAATAATAAATATAAATAAAATAATTGCAACTAAAATTAATTCATACATTACATTTAATGATAGTGACCATTTTTTTTAATCAAAATAAGGATGAAAATTAAAAGAGAAAAAGTAACTTATCTGAAAATAAAACTCCTTGAGGAGAAATAAAACAAGTATAAATATTTTTTTATTTATTAATTATGGTATTGATAAACAATCTAAAAAATAAAAGAAAGCAAGAAATAAATATTATTTTTATACTCTGTTATATTTTTTATATTTTAATAAAATTATTAAAATTTTGTGAATATAATTAATGCAGATTTACATAGTAAAAATTAATCTGTTATAAATAAAATCATAATTAAAATTATTTTAGATGCAATTAAAGCAAATTCACGAGTTAAATAATACAAATGATACAAAAGGAGATAAAATAAAAATAATAATTTTGATAACTTTATATATAATTAGTTTGTTGAAAAATAAAAACAGAATTAAAATTAAATTAAAATAACAAAATGTAAAAAAAAAAGTGGTACTGCAGTGTTATAATTTAAAAATATAAAAATTCATTATCAAAACTTGTAATCTCTATTAATTTTTAATATTTTCATTTATTCATGCTCAGCCATTGCGTAGAACAAGACCTAACATCACATCTAAAAATCTGGCATTTATTGCATTAAGTACACATCAAAATTTCCTTTCACCTTCATATTTAATAATAACTAGCTAATAAGTTTATGATTAAGTGGAGTCATCTTCAACAATTGAGATCTCTTATGTTACAATAAATATGACTTGTTATGTTTGAAAATTTTGAATCATTGAATTCAAAATCAATGGCTAAAATTTATTTTTATAAATAACTCATTCTTAAAAATTTTAAAATTTATTTTTAAAAAAAATCTTAACCATCGAATTTAAAATGAATGATTTAGATTTAAAAATATAATTAATTAGGTTTGTCTAAATATAAGAGGATCCAATCTCAATAAAATTATATATATGAAAAAAAACACAATATCTTTATCTTTCATCATGTTGCTTTGTTTGAGAAAATTCTTCTAGCTTTCGATCAATGTCAATTTCTCAAGTCTTATGATGTCATATTAGTTTAATTAAGTATATAAGTAACAATTTTATTAGTATATATATAATTATTTATCACTTTACATAATTTTTAATTTTGCTAAAATTGTCATATATAATTAATAAATTACACTCGCCACTTACAATTTTAAGTAACGGCACCATATATATACGTGATTGTAGAATTCACCTTACTGTGAAAGGGTTGAAGTTTCACTCATGTTTAAATCGATGGATTGGGGATTGACTGGATAAAGATCACGAGCAGAGGCAGAGGAAGATCCAACCCATGTGTTATTATCCGATGAACGATTAGGTGCTCCAATTTTGTTTGAACTCTGCTGTTGCAACTTTTGGTGATGGTTCTTCAGAGGTTTAAACTGCTCCTCATCAAAATAAATGCTAGGATCTGAGGTCACTTCCTCAATGCTCGTTTGTCCTTCGAGCATACTCACCACCGCTGACATTGTAGGCCTTAGCGTTGATGAAGCATTGGTGCATAAAAGAGCCACGTTAAGCATCCTTTTAGCCTCCTCCTCATCGAATTCAGACCCCAATCTTGGATCCACTAACTTCATTAGACTTCCTTTTTGTTGCAAAACAAAGGCCTACAAGAGTGAGCCCAAAAAGTAAACGGATGATTGGATTAAGAATGTTTAAACACATATTCCAGGTCTGTGCAAATGGAAACTAAATGATACTTAAATGCATCAGGATTTTATCATAGATGAAAGAAACTGTCATGATTCGTGAAAGTTTACCCATTCAAGAAGACAAATGCCTCCATCTTTCGGCCTGTAACTTGCATTGCACCTTCCACTGACGATTTCCAAAGCTACAACCCCAAAGCTGTAAACATCTGCCTTTTCTGTTAAATAACCCCAGCGTGCGTATTCTGGTGCCATATACCCTCTGGAAGTAGAGAACAAGCAAAGTTAATAGGCCTTCAAAATTAAAGGATTCTTTTAGGATCAGGAATGTCTATCTCAGAAAAGGAAAACGAGGAGAAAGAGAAAACAACTATATATGCTCAAGTAACTTACATGGTTCCGGCAATTCGAGTGCTAATGTGAGTATTTTCATCCTCATTGAGTTTAGCCAGTCCAAAATCTGATATCTTGGCATTCAGATGCTTGTCAAGGAGGACATTTGTAGCTTTGATGTCTCTGTGGACTATCTTGAGTGTTGATTCCTCATGTAGAAATGCTAGACCTCTGGCTACCCCAACACAAATCTTCTGTCTTGTTGCCCAATCCAACCTCAGAACACTTGTTTCTGAATCTTTAGCTAATCCATAAAAGTTAAAAGAGGCTTGTTTAACAAAGTCATTTCATGTTTGCTAGTTCTACTTTATATATATATATATATATATATATATATATATATATATATATATATATATATATATATATATATAAGAGTTTTTAATGGTTACGTTTTCATGGATGGTACTTATAATTTTCAATATAAGAATTTATTATAAGTCGAAATTATCATAACCGTTAGCTTTTTAATCTAAAGCTAAAAATGCATTAACCATCAATGAGTAATAATTGTCGTAAGCATTGAAATATTATATATATATATATATATGCATTAACCATCGATAAATAATAATTGTAGTAACCATTGAAATCTAACGGTTCTGATAATTTCGACTTATAATAAATTATTATATTGAAAATTATAAGTACCATCCATAAAAATGTAACCATTTAAAACTCTTTTATATATATATATATATATATATATATATATATATATATATATATATGTATATATATACTTCCAGGAAAGTTATTTAAGCCATTATGTTTACCAAACAGTGCACGCGCGAGGCTATTGTTTTCCATATGCTCGTACACTAGCAGTAACTGATTTCCTTCAATGCAGCATCCATAAAGCTTTACAAGATTAGGGTGCCGTAAACCAGATATCATGCCTATTTCAGTCACAAATTCGCGGTTTCCTTGCCTAGATTTAGAAGATAGCTGCTTCACAGCTATGATGGTACCATCTAATAACTCGCCCTGTTAGATATTAAACTTGAATTAAGACAAAGCATGAAACGTAGAAATAAAAAGAGACTTTAAGTTTGTTCAACTTAAGTCTTATTAAAGTAATGTTATTGTCTTACAAGTTTCATTTAGAATTTAATAAGTCTAAATGCTAAAGTTAGGGTTAATGACATATGAGGTTATGAAACTATCTCACTTGTTTCAAATTGTAACTTATTTTTAATTTGTATCAAATCAGTAATTATATTATAATTTTCCTTTCAAGCCGAGATTACCATTTAATTTCAATGGCTTTTTGCTTATGTAGCACCGGCTTGAGAATATTCAAAAAATATTCTACACCTATATTACAACATCAATGAACACATAAAACTTGAAGATGATGTAAGTAAGTTGACATGATATAAGTGTAAAATATTCTTTGAATATTTTTAATTCGGTGCCACATAATTAAAAAGTCACCGAAAATTAAACGATGACCTCGGCTTGAACAAAAAGTTAAAATATGATTACTAATTTGATACAAATTAAAAAAAAAGTTAACAATTTGAAACAAATAAGATATTTTGATAACCTTTTGTGTCATTAACCTGCTAAAGTAATGTTTTCATTCGTATAAATAGTTATATATGTAAAAAACGCTAAATGTATCAAGTCATTTGAAGAGAGATTCAATAAAGATTTGTGATCTTTCTAATTCCTTCTTCCTTTTGTAAGTATTTGTGTGAGCATATTATAGGGCCTACCCGTTTCTAACAAGGTGGTATTAGAGCCCCATAGTGGGAAATGATGTCAAAAGGAGTCGTTTTTGTTTTCCACTATCCACGACTCACCAAATATAATTATTAAAATCGGTCAATTAGAATGAAAGCCATCCTTAGTTCTCAAGGAGTATGGGATGCAGTTGAGAAAGCTACACTGAACCAAACACAAATAGTTGCATTAGAAAAGGATAGGAAGAAAGATCAATGTGCTTTCATTATCATCCATCAAGGTTTGGATGAAGACATGCTTAAGAAGATTTCTAATAAAACCACGTTAAAGAAAGCATGAGAGACTCTCTGAAACTCAGCTATAGGAGTTGATAAAGTAAAGAAGGTTCGTCTTTAAACTCTAAGGGTTGAGTTTGAAGCACTCTTGATGAAGGACAATGAATCCATAACAGATTTCTTCTCAAAAGTTTTGGCGGTAGTCAATCAAATGAAGAGACTTGGAGAAACCATCCAAGATGTTCGTGTTATTGAAAAGATTTTACGTTCGCTCAACTTGAAATGGAATCATCTGGTAGTTGCTATTGAAGAGTCTAGGATTTGGAGACCATGACAATTGATGAATTAAATGGGTCATTACAAGCCCATGAAAAGAGAATGGATCGTGGCAAGCAAGAGTTAGTGAAGCATGCATTGCAAGCCAAATTCTCTAAAATCCAAAGGAGATACTTCTGTGAAAGGTGGTCGAGGAAAAGAAATAGATGAGCCAAATTCTTCTTATGAAAATAGAGATCAAAATTCTCATAGAGGATGAAGAGGAAGAGGAAACTATGAAGGAAACAACGAAAGGAGAATTGGTAAAAGTCAAGTTGAATGTTATTCTTATGGCAAGCATCTTATGGCAAACATGGTCATTATTCCTGGGAATGCCAAACCCAAAATGTTGAAAAAGAAAGAAAGCTTGTGGAGCATAACGAAGCTGAGGCAGAGCCAACTTTATTTCTCTTTGAAAAGAAGAAACCATGAGAAAAAAGAATGCATGGTACCTTGACAATGGAGCCAGTAATCACGTAACAGGTGATAGAAGCAAGTTTGTAGAGCTTAATACCAAGATTGGTGGCAATGTATGATATGGTGACAATACAAAAGTGGAGATTGAAGGCAAAAGAGCAATCCTATTTGACGTGGTGGCCACAAACTTCTCTTACAAAACGTGGTGGCCACAAACTTCTCTTACATATTGTAAGAACAATGTTGAAAAGCAAACAGATGCCAAAGGAATTTGGGCTCAAGCAGTTGCTTGTGCAGAGTGTCTTTCTAATCACTCTCTAACTAAAACTTTGAGTGATATAACTCCTCAAGAAGCTTAGAGTCAACAGAAGCCAAGTGTGTCGCACTTATGAGTCTTTGGATCCATTGCTCATGTACTAAAGCAAGAAAGATCCAAGCTTGATGCTAGAAGTGAAAATTTTGTTTTCATTGGCTACGAGGAGAATTCAAAAGGCTACAAGTTGTTCAATCTGAGTAACGGAAAGATCGTAATTAGCAGAGATGTTGAGTTTAGTGAGAAAGAATCCGGTATTCCATGATTGAAGCAAACACGTTGATATGAGGTATCATTTCATCCGAGAATGCATTGCTAAAAAGGAAGTTGAATTAGAGTATGTGAGAGAATAGATGATCAAATTACTGATATTTTTACAAAGCCACTCAATTATGATATGTTCCAGCAGTTGAGGTTAGAGCTTGGAGTTGTGAAGAATTCAAGTTTACAGGGGGATGTTAGATATTAAACTTGAATTAAGACAAAGCGTGAAACGTAGAAATAAGGAGAGACTTCAAGTTTGTTTAACTTGAGTCTTATAAAAGTGATTTTGTTGTCTTATAAGTTTCATTTAGAATTTAATAAGTCTAAATGCTAAAGTTATGTTTTCGTTCCTATAAATACCTATGTAAGAAAAGCTAAATGTATCAAGTCATTTGAAGAGAAATTCAATAAAGACTTGTGTTGTTTGTAATTCCTTCTTCCTTTTGTGAGTGTTTGTGTGAGTGTGTTATAGGGCCTACCCACTTCTAACATGCCCTGCATTGGAATCATTCTATGCATGCAGTCGGAAATCATGCACTAGAAAGCTAATGTTTTGGCAGATTAGGAACAATGTTGCATGCTCTGTTAGAACAATTTCACATCCAAATTGGGGTATTTGAAATTTTAGTTGGGGAGTTACCTTGTATACAGACCCAAATCCACCTTCTCCAATCTTGTTTGTAGAATCAAAATTGTTTGTGGCAGCTCTTAACTGTCTCAAAGTGAAGGAACCAGTTTGCAGATCCAGCCCCCTTAGCTCTGCCCAATCAATAACAAATGCTCGAGAATTAGACGCATATGATATCCTTATTATGTGTGTGTGCTTGAAAGTAATGCTTGATTCAATATACCTTGTCCTGGTAAGTTTTTATCCTTGAAAAACAATTTCCAACAAATGACACCCCCAATAGCCAAGACGACAAGGCATACCACCGAAGTGACGACAATCACGATAGTTTTTTTATTTGCTTCTTCAGGTTCTGAAATCAAGTGTAATTAAATGTCCAGGAAAGGAGAAACAGTCAATAAATGACATATAATCATTAGTTATATACGGAAACCAGCCAAATAATGTAGCATCCTTCTTTTTATCACCTTCGCAATGAGTTCTGAGACCTGAAAACAACAAACCAAAACCAATGGCATTAGCAAGGTAAAAGTTCATAATGATACATTAAAAATAGGTCTATTGAGGGCCTGGAACTACATCGTCCTTGTTACGAAGAACAATTACTTAACCATGATAATGAAAGCATAAAAATAATTATTTGTTTTTTATTCCTAATACAATTAAAAACAGAACTTCACTTTCTCAGCTCTCTTCTAAAATTGGAAATCAGTTTCTGGTATGTTCAACTCATACTAATTAACACCTCACCTGCCAGATATAACTCAACTCCAAAACAGAAATTAAAAATATGCGTGACTTAATAAGAACTCGTTATTTCTTTTAGTAATAATTGAAATTGGATTTTTCCATAAAATATTCGAAATTTGCAATCCATGGGTAAGCTTCCATCGTTGAACTGAGTAGATTTGGCAAACTCATTTTCCAGTTTTATTACTAGCAGTGATGCCTATGATAATCTGAAAAGAGAATATGATGCATACCAGAGCATACAGATATAGCAGAAATGAGTGGACCATAATTTCCCCTACTAGGGATACAAGTAGTCCCTTTTCCAGCCCAGTATAAACGTATGTCCAGGGTATTGTCTGTCACACTCACGTTGAAAGGTATTACAACAGCTTTATTAGATCCATTAGCTTCCTTGTAAATATTAAAATCCGGCTGCTTCCGATCTCCCTAAAACAAAGACTTCAAAGTTTGAGGATATCTTAAAAAGAAAAGGGGGAAAGAAAGCAGCCATCTTTTGTCAGGGTAATATGATTGATCACCTGAACAAAAATATCAAATATTCGTCTTCCAACTCTGTTATATGGTTCCTCATCTACAAACTGTATCTCAGAGAAGTGGAGTCGGACAGTGTAATTCCCATTTTCTAGACAATATCCATAATAAGAGAGAGATACAGGAGCCATGCGTGCTGTAGAATACAAGTCATTGAGATCCATTGAGGGGCTAGAGACTGATAGTGTATAATGTGTACGTTGGGTATCCATGAAATCTCCCGTACTGCTGAATCCCCAGTTTTTTGGTTTAACATAGTTCTTTGCAGCACCATTACCTTCAGCTTCAGCAGATATGTCACCTTCATACAAGAGTGCCCCATTCGTATTCATAATATTCGGTCCACCACAATTTATGTGGAATTGCTGATAATCTACAACATATGAAATTGTCATTAATTGTGTCACCAACTTTTATCTGGTCAAAAAAAAAAAAAAAAAAGCATACTATCTGAGTTGGCTGAGTTTTACCCTGACCCATATCATGGAGGACAGAATTCCAGCGACTCTGTAACAAAAGAATTTATACATCCACAATAGTTGAAATCTACTAGCCATCCTTTATTACTCCATGTAATGTTATTTTAAAGTATTCTTAACCAGAAAAACATAATTTGCAAACTCTACTGGTCTTTTTTCTCCTCCTACTAAAGCCAAGTATAATAAAATTAGCTCATTTATCAACATACGTTTCACAGACCATATCTGACTGAATTTTTTCCCCTTCATTTCTAAACTAACTACAAAATTAACGAACTTTCTCAAAACAATTTGCAAAATTGTCACATGCATAAAATTTGTTTTCCCCAAATTAAAACGAGGGTCCAGTTAACTTCATCAACCCCATCTATTTTAAAAAATGATCTGATGGAGAATATCATACTTACATTTTTCACACCGCGACTGGCCGGAACATGGAAGTAGGCCACTTCTGTCAGACATAAAAGTTTATATTGTTAGACAAGCAGCGAAATCACGTTATGATAAGTGCAGGCTGTATTTGGCTGTCAAAAAAAAAAAAAAAAATTAGTGTTTAGGATTTTAAGTGAAAGGGCTCTATTTGGCCGGAGCATGGTTTCATTACTAACTGATTCTTGATTTTGGCTTTCTCTGTTGTTTGAACGATTGGAGAGATTTTTAGGTGAAAGAGTAAAGTAAAATTAGAGATTTTAGAGTAAAGTAAAATTAGAGATTTTTAATCACCCACATTAGCAATAATGGTGGTGTGTATTATGAATGGCAACACATGTGAGAATATTTTGATGCCAAATTAGCAAAATATCACTGGATTTTTCAAAGTGCTGAAAGAAAAATAATAAGTGGATTATCAATTTAATATAAATTAAAAATAAATTATCAATTTGAAACAAGTGATAAAGTTTGAAAACCTCATTAACCCTGCAAAAGTGTTTGAGGAGTTTGACTTCTAAGTTTGATCATGTAGTTGCAGCTATTGAAGAGTCCAAAGGCTTAGCAACATACCCATTTGATGAACTAATGGGGTCTTTGCAATCTCATGAGGCAAGATTGAGCAGACTACAGGAGAAGAATGATCAAAAGGCTTTTATATGAAGGGGGAAAATGATCAGATGCAATCAACTTTGCAACAGAGAAGCAATAGAGATTGTGTCCAATGTTACTACTGCAAACGGTGTGGACATGTAAAAACTAATTGCTGGAAAAGGGAAAAGCAAGCAAGTTATGCAGAACAAAAGGAAGAAGAGGTCAAGTTATTCATGGCTTATCATGATGACACTATCACTTCCAACAGCATTTGGTTTCTAGACAGCAGATGCTCTAATCATATGATCGGAATAAAATCATTATTCAAGGAGCTTGATGAGTCGACAAGGTAGAGGTGCGACTTGGAGATGACAAACAAGTACAAGTAGAAGGCAAAGGCATTGTGGCAATAGATAATGGTTATGGTAATGTGAAGCTTCTTTACAATGTTTATTTTATTCCTAGTTTAAATCAAAACCTGTGAAGTGTTGGGCAACTTGTGGGTAGTGGGTATTCAATTTTGTTTGATGATGTGTCTTGTGTGATTAGAGATAAAGAATCAGATCAGGTTATTGCTAATGTTCTTACGACACCAAATAAGTCATTTCCACTTGAAGTGTCTAGTGTTGAAAATCATGATCTTGTTGCTAAAGCAAATAGTGGTCAAGATCGTGGCATTTACGGTATGGGCATTTGAATGTGAAAGGTTTGAAATTGTTGAGTGAAAAGGAAATGGTGTTTGGGTTGCCTAAAATTGAGTCTTTAGATGTGTGTGAGGGCCGCATATATGGGAAACAATGTAAAAAACCATTTCCTACGGGGAAGTCTAGAAGGGCATCTAGTTGACTTGAGATTGTACATGCTGACTTGTGTGGTCCTATGCAATCAACATCGGTTGGCAGGAGTAGATATTTTTGCCATTTGTAGATGACTATAGCCGCATGACCTGGGTTTATTTCCTGCAATCTAAGTCAGAAACATTTGAGATCTTTAAGAAGTTCAAGTACTGACAGAGATGGTGAGTTTCTATCTCATGAAATTAGTTTTGTGAAGAGCAAGGCCTGCACAGAGATTTGACTGCTCCATAAGCACCGGAGCAAAATGGCGTGGCTGAACAGAAGAACCAAACCGTTGTTGAGATGGCAAGAAGCTTGCTGAAGGCCAAGGGACTACCAAATCATTTTTGGGCAGAAGGTGTTGCTACTGCTGTCTACTTGCTGCATATATCACCAACAGATGCTGTTATGAATCAAACACCATATGAAGCTTGGAATGGTAGAAGACCATGAGTAAGCCACTTGAAAATTTTTTTTTGTTTTGCCTATTTTTTGATAGATTCTCATAAGCGTAGTAAACTTGATGAAAAATCTGTCAAATATATTTTTGTTGGTTCTTGCTCTCAATCCAAAGCATATAGGTTATATAACCCTGTTAGTGGCAAAGTAATTGTGAGCAGGAATGTTGTGTTTGACGAAGAGGCTAGCTGGAATTGGAGTGAAAATAAAGATGTGGCAGAAATTGAAATTGTAGCGGGAATTGAAGAACCACCGTCTGATGCTGGAATGTCAACACCCACAAGCTCACCAAGTTCGTCGCCATCTTCATCAAGTAGCAGAAATTCTACTTCTTCTCAAGCATCCTCAGATGAAACTCCACCAAGAAAATTCGGATCATTAAGAGAGATTTATGAGACTACACAAGCCAGACTTTGAAGAAGCAGTAAAGGAAAAAGAATGGTGCACTATCATGAAAGACACGTGGGAGTTGATGAAGCTTCCAGAAGATTCAAACTTGATGTTTGCAACTTTGAATCAAGGGGAAGTGTTGGAGAATGATTCAAAGTAGCACGTTTACTTGTCGACGTTGTAGTCCTAGTTTTTCTAATAAGTTGTTGAGTTGTTCAGTATTTTTAGGAGTTTTCCTAAAGTTTAGCGTAGTTAGTTTTGGATATTTGTGGTTATCTATGCCTATAAAAGAGTTCTACCCTGAATTGTTTTGTATGGATATCCAGTATTCATCAATAAAAGCTTTCTGTTAATTTTGCCTTTCATCTTTTTTCTCCAACACAAGTCACCTATATTAAGTGTTTGGATAATATTATAAAATAACTGCAAGCATACCACTAAGAGTAGAAGAGAAGATGGCTTACAAGTTTTTCTTCAAAGATGAGCTTCGATACATGTTTACATTTCTGATTCAAACAATAAATTATTAAACTGCAAACAATAGCCAATAAATAATGATAATTTTAATGTGATAAGCGTCCTCACTCTCTCTCTTGACAGTTTGCTGGCCATGAAAAGTTGTTGTAGGAGAGATCACTGCGAATGATGAAACAGTATAAATTTTAATTTAGGAATTAGCAAGGAAATTAATAGAACTGTTACAAGGGATTGATATAAAACTGGCCAGTCTTGGTAATCTTAAAAACTAACAACAAAACTAGTACATAACTTATCCACAAAAGTGAAACCCAACATTGTTAAACTTTGCCATGAAACAAAATGAATACAAGCACGGAAGTATAAGAACTTACATATTTCTTTTTTGATTGAGAAAATTGTCTGGTATACTTCCACTCAGATTGTTGCCACTCAAAAAACTGTTGAGAATCCCCGTAACGTTCACAGTGTATGATTTTGCATCCATCCATGAAAAGGTTTCAAAATTCCAATTTCAAATTATCTAAAGCATAAGAGTTACTTACATAAACGTAGGTGGTTTTACAGTGACATCATAGGAAATATTCCCTTCCAAATTGTTAAAGGAAAGATCACTGCAAAAAATCGAAGTTTCAAATGAACATCTCACTTGTAGGTAAGTATTTGATGAACTAGTTCCAGTAATCAGGTAACAGCTACTGTGAAAAGAACGTTGAGTAAATTAGCAACGAAGGAATAGTGAAAAGCATCGACAATAGACTTCTCATTTGGTACTCAAAACTATTTATAAGGACTAACAAATAAATGCCAACAACTGTGAATATAATGTTTGTATCTGCGTCAAATTGAGACTTACAGCATATCCTTCGTCGATTCCCATATATTTTCTGGGATCCTCCCAGATAAACTTACGTCTCTCAGTACCCTACAACAAATTACAGTTCACTTTTAGCAATTCTGGATATGACAAAGTCTCATGTTTATTCTATGTATCTCACAAACTTGCAGGGCAGTTGACATACAATTTTTTTTTTTGCCTGGGCAAATTCTTAGGCAAATGAAACTCGGGCCCCCGCACATTAGTGATCCTCCTGGACAAGGAAAAGACGCAGATTGGATGGATAATTTATTTCAATAATTACTGAATTATGATCAAAATTTTATTATAACCACTAAACATTAATTTTATTCAGTTGAATTACTAAATTTTAATTTTTATTCTGTTAAAGTTTATTGCCCTATTTTTATCATAGTTTTCATTCTATTGCTGAATTATTTTAGATTTTTGTTCATGAGAGATATTTAAATTTTTATTTTTTGAGTTTATGATAAAGAATTCAAAATACAAAATCAATTTAGAGTAAAGAAATCAAAAGAAAATTTGGCAATAAATCAGAATAAAATTAAAATCAAAGTTTAATGATACAAACAAAATCATCAGCGACCACCATAAAATAAGAGTATATTTTTGTGACCATGAAAATTAATTACCCAGATTGTATGTTTTTATACAATTCCTTCTAGATTCCTTCTTCTTATTATTTTTTTTCAGAGAAGAACCCAGAATTGATATTGCTAGCGTATGTCCAGAGTAATTGTACTCACAAATCAGTCAAATTCTCTAAATCAAAAATTTCATGAGGAATAGGTCCTGCCAGTCCACTTGAACATAGTTCACTTCATTAATAAACAAAATGAAAAAGAAATGTCAGACCATGAAACATTTAATGTGAAAATAAAAATTACAAATCTATAAAGATAAAGATCTCACAGCCTTCCAAGCTTAGTCCAATTCCGAATGAAAGAGGGAATGGTGCCATTGAGGTTATTATCATTTACACGACTGCAAGTTATGAAATGAAAGGAATTCTCATGATGCTAAATTATCAGAAAATTATGTGTTAAACGGGAGGGAGAGTGATTGATTGCTTACAAATCTGTTAAGTTTGTTAGCCGTGAAAGTGTCTCTGGCAATTTTCCTTCCAACTGATTAGAGGAAAGTGTCCTGCAGCCACAAGTTTATAGCACTAAAAACAAAGATTCTTGCTAGTGTAAGTTTAAATCTGAGTAGGAGTTAAAAATGCCTT
This sequence comes from Omphalea diandra, assembly GCA_949677035.1. Taxonomy (NCBI): domain Eukaryota; kingdom Viridiplantae; phylum Streptophyta; class Magnoliopsida; order Malpighiales; family Euphorbiaceae; genus Omphalea; species Omphalea diandra. The sequence goes on from CATIWR010175410.1 coordinate 18,148, forward strand.
ACAAATTTGTTAAGTTGACTAAATTTCCAAGTTCGTGAGGAATAGTACCAGAAAACTGATTGGCCTCAAGGCTCCTTCATGTAGTTGATTGTTTTTAATTGAAACAGCAATTAGAGAACAAAAGAAAATACTATTATAGCCAAGAAATTTGAACAAATCAGCGCAAAGGTCGAAAAATTTGTACAAGTTTAAAACATACAAATAGGTGAGACTAGAAAATCGTTCCAAATAGCTAGGTATATTTCCTGACAAGCGATTGGCAGTGAGTGACCTGCATGCAACAATTTTCTTGGTTATATACTTAAAAGGAAGTTTAAACTATCCCAAATAGAGATAGATCAAGATGTGGTGAATGCTCACATGTAAGTTAAATTTTGGAGTGAAGCCCATTGCATAGGAATTGTGCCTCCAAGATAGGTGCGAGTTAGATCACTGTAACAGACAATAGCTTGGTTTGTCATATAATCACAATGTAGTTTCCTTATGCTTTAATTTATAGTACAATTGCCCATTTAAATACCACATGTTGGAGACTTTTATTAGACCAATCTAACTTCAATGGATTGAAGCATTATTAATACGTGCTTTTCATCAAATATGTATGCTTAATGAAGAAAAACCTTGTAATTTAACGAGAAGCATGAACTAATTATAGTATACATACATTGTCCTGAGATATTTCAGGTCGGCCAGTTCTGGTGGAAGAATACCGGAAAGACTGATACTTTTGAGAACACTGTCATATTGCCAAAAAGAAATCTTTATTAGATATATCATTAAATCAAAATTTTCACTCCATTATCAAAATTGCAGCAGGAATCAAAGACAACCAGATGTAATTAAGCCTTAATTCCCATTCCTTGGGTGGTGCTCTGTTTGCCTGAATGAAGAAATAATGAGAAAATAGAAAAAATAAAAAAACCATTTATTTATGAATGGTAGGAACAACCCCCCATTTCTTCATCCCCTAACGAACTAGTCCTTGACTTAAACGAGGGATTTTTTTTTTCAAAAGGGGGAATTAAAAAATATAGTGAAATAGGGGATTTGAGAAATATTTGTTAAAAAAATGTGTTTTTGCCAGTAAAGAAAAAAAGAGAAAAATTGTTGTAAAGGTAAAAAAAAAAAAAAAAAGATTTTTTTCTCTAGTTAAATTAATGGACAGATTATAAAAAATATGTGAGAAGCCATCCACTAGACTATAGTGTCATCTCTATTATTACATTATAATGTCGTAATTAATAATTTACCGTTGGATTAGATAGAAGTTATTATTTAGCATTGGATTGGATATTGTTAGAATAGATAAAAGTTATTATTCACCATTGGATTAGACAACTTTGCTTGACAATATTATTAAATCCATCACTGTGGTACAATTATTGTTTAATCTCTTAAATTTTATATAAATAACTAATTAGGTTTATCTTTTTAAAAAAATTATAAATTATTAAATGATCCTTCACATTTATTTTTTATTAAACTGATTGATTTTTCTGCTTAATCTTTTATTAAATAAATATTAAGAAATTATTATTTAGTTTCTCAAGTTTGACAATATTTATTTGTGAGTGTTCTTTTTTAAAAAAACCTTATTATTTAACCTTTCACATTTAATTTTATTAACCAGTTGATTTTTCTGTTAATTTTTTTATATTTTGCAAATCAAACTAATTAAATCACCCACATTCACAAAATTATTCTTACCATAAGTCACTCATATGAATTTACACACACACACACATACATATATAGTAAAGCCTAGTGGATAAAAATAAACACAAATTTTGTTTTTCAACTCTTAATCTAACTAGTGTGTGTGAATTATAAAGAGAATTTTTAAAATGAAGTACTCTATTTAGCCTAAAAGTTATAAATTTTCTTTTCTTTTTTATCAAAATAATTTTATTTGTAATTTTAAAATTATTTTAAAAAAGGTGAAAAATATTTTGACATCAGTATGAATTTTTTATTGACTTTTACAAATTAAATAACAACAAATATTAAAAAAATAATAAAAATTAATCATTAATAAAATTAAATGTAAGAAATTAAATAATAAGATTTTAGAAAAGGAGTGACTCACTAATAAATATTGTCAAACTTGAGAAACTATATAATAATTTTAATATTTACTTAATGAAAATTAAATAAAAGGATTAATTAATTGAACAAAATTAAAAATGGAGGATCATTTAATAATTTTTTTTGAAAAAAGAGACTGATTTATTACTTATGTAAAACTTAAGGGACTAAATAATAGTTTTTTTTAAAAATTTCTTAGAACTTGCTCTAAACATTAGTTAATGAGTGCGACTAATGGTTGATTGACATCTATCAGTTCATAAAAAAGTACTATTTGAAAAAAATTAAAAATAGTAGCTAATAGCTGATTAATGTGTTAATAATCTTCTATTAGATTCCTTTTTTATTTGGAGTTGTTTTTCAACTTTAGCTAAATAAAAATGCCATTTGTTTAAACTTCTTTTATTTACTGATTCGTAGTATATGTCACATTCAAGAAACACACATTTTTTGTATCAGAAAAATTCATAAATCTTCTTACATCTATAACAGGTATCCTTTTTTATTTTTTCTTTAAATTATTTTAATAATCAATTATTTATGTAAAAACTCCATAACAATGAATTAACACATATGCATTAGCAATGTGTGCATATCAAGAAAATGGAGCACTTTAAATAAATAATCTACATGATCCAATTGCTTATAATTTAATGCTAGCAATAAATGATTATTAAGATTTTATAAAAATAAATTAATAATTATAGCATTTCAAGTTTCAAAAATATATTTTATTTTAAATGTAAAAATTATATTATTTTAATTTAATATATTTAATTGAATATATATATATATATATATATATATATATATATATATATATATATATATATAAAGCTAAACGATAATTGCTACAGTGTTACAAGTGAAAGGTGATTTTGCAATTTCTGGTATAAAATATAAATCAACTATATATTCTTATTAGGCATTTTATAAATTTATAACAATAGCCAAAGACAATTTACCAAATACTTTAATATCTATATACCCAACAGATATATCAAATGGGTTCTTAAAACAAAAAATATAATATAACAAAAAAGTAGAGAGGACATAGAGAAGAAGACTTAGAGCATCTTCAATGGTGCTCTTCAAAATAAAGAACATAGTTTGAATAATAAAAAATATTTTAAGGAATCTTTAAATATGAAGAGTAAATAAATTTATTTAAGTAGATTTTTTGTATTTCACTCTCTATCTTGTTTTTTTTTTTCCCATAAAAGCATTAATGTTGATTTAAGAGAAGAGAAAAAAGTTTTCCAAAAGAGAAAGTCAATAGAAAATAAAATAGCAATTATTGATATGTATGAAAAATTAAATTATATTAAGTACATTTTGTATAAAAAGTAAATTTTGACTCTTTGCATGTAAATGCAAAGAGTAGAACTCATTCTCCAACTTATAATTTAGATTTAGAATGAGTTGAAGTTTTATTTTATTCAGACACTCTTTATAGTAAAGAGTTTAAATTGAACAAAAAGTGAATTAGAAATGTTCTTACAACTCGACGATATGACAGGTATTGGAACTGGAGAGGCATTCACATTTCACAGAAATTTTTTCGCCAACAGCACTCAGGACATCACTTGATGGGCAGCCCGTAATATTCCGTGTAAACCGCCCTTCATCACCAAGTGTTTTGAGAATTGTACGCAATATGTTTGCTGCAAATTGTAACAAAGAAAGATTATGAACATTATTATGAACTAGATGATGACGATTTAAAGAGTTAAATATAGTTCAGTCCCAGCATAATTAGAACTCCAAGGATTGGATTGGTTAGCATGAGTGTGCAATTAATTTTTTTATTAGAATAAATTGGTCTTAGATTTAGATACAAACATAGATCAAATTATTATAACTAACCATTTAGTTGCTTGGACATTAACACAGATAAAACTCAACACTACAAGAAATTTTGCTTATTATAATAAAAAAATTTGTGATGAAATAATATTGTCACAATATATAGTTTTATTGTGAAAAAATTAAATTGATCACAATTCTTGTGAAAATTGATTAATTTGTGATAAAATGAAAATTTAACAAATATTTTTATCATAAAAAATGAACATAAAAGAAATATAATGACGAAAAATTTTTCGTCATAATATTTTATCACAAAATAAATGTGCTAATTTTTTGGCACCTATGAAGTTATCAATAATGAGAAATTAATTTTGTCACAATAGTATTTTTGTCACTATATTTAACTAATCTATAAATTAGTATAAAATTATTTTGTCATAATAAATTATCATTTACTATGACATAATAACTTGTCATAATATATAAGACTAGAAACACACTAAAATTTAGTGCAAAAAATATTTTCATTAAAATTTTAGTACAAAAAGTAAAACTATGCAATAAAAATAATAATTTTGACACAATAACACTTTTATCAATATGTTTAATTATTAAGATATTATTAAAATTATTTTATCACAGTAAATAATTTTTTATTCTAAAATAACTTGTCACAATAAAAATGCAAAAACATATATAGATGCTAAATTTTGAAATATCAATTTCATTTTTTTATAACATTTAACATCAAAATTAAACCACAAATTAAGCATATAAAAATACTTTTTATTAACATAAAAATTTATATATTCTTAAAAATGTAAAATAATATATGCATATCTAATAAATTTTTAAATACTAAATTAATTTTTCCTAATTTTGGTATAAATTTATTGATATTCTTACTATTTAAAGGTGATATTTTTAAATTTTTGTTAGACTTTAGAATGTAAATTGATGAATACTATATCTCATTTCTAAATTTATAATTGAATATATTATAATCGTTTTAAGTTTAAATAAAATAATTTAATCTTTCATATTTTTATTTTATCAGTTTTTAATAATTTTATTTTAAATAATAATTATCGATTATGTGAGAGTCAATAAATTCTCTAAGGATTACATTATGATAAAATTAAATAATTTAAATTCTATATTATGATTTTCAAAAGGATATGAATAACTATACTTTAAAACTCTACAGTTAAGCACGTTAATTATGGAGAAATTCAAAAATAGGTCACTATTGAAAAACATTTCGATCTTACAAGTGGAAAAATTAAAAAATGGCGAGTATCATTTCTCTGTTAGAGTAGGCTAACAGCGTATCAACCAATACAAAGTCAAATTGTAAGACATAGATGTGATAAAATATTATTTTAAAATGAGTGTGTATTTTTGTGACAAATTTATTTATTATAAAAAGGATTTTATCATTATAAAAAAATTTTATTATGATAAATATACTTGTCATCAAATCTATATATTATGGTAACAAAATATAAATTGCCACAATATATATATTGAGACAAGATTATTTTGACAAATACAGTGACAAATCGATTTTGCTATGATATATTTATGACAAATATTTTTAATATATTTTTATGACAAAGACATTAAATTTCTTGTACTGCAATTAGAAAGCACAGGATAACTATGCCAATTTCAAATGGAAAACGTTTAGTGAACTCATATTTTCCGAAGAAGGTTTCCGCACCGGAGTTTATACTTAAACATGGAGCACGTAAGTTAAAGAAGAATATTTCCAATACTAAATTAGACGTGATGATACTAGCATGCACCTCCAACTATTGGGATGGAGCAATTTTCAATCCCCTAGTTTGTCTTCATAAACACATGAAATCTAGCATAAAACTGCTACTGATAGCTGCAACAAATAAAAAGAGTTTTATGAACTTTTAAAGAAGTAACACCTATCTAAAATACCCACATCTCGTTACTGCAAAAATAAAATTCATAAACACATATATCTTTGATGATGGATTCCATAATAAAGAGGCTAAAACTTCTTACCTTCATCTCGATGCAAGGGTTTACCGCACGCCATGGAGCCAAAGCAACTTAGCACAACCATGAAAAGGGAAAAACATTGTTTACTGGAGGGGACCATGTTGCAAGGAGATTTAGGAAGGGGGGTTGGGTGTGAGGTGCTTGATTTATAGTTAAACCTGGAATGTATTCGAGTTATACTGTTTGTAGCCAGTAAAGGCTTTCGCATGTTGAAAATGACCTCCAAGCGACGACAGTTGGAAAATACTGTTTGTAGCCAGTAAATGGTCTCATGTTGAAGTTAAAGGACTCATTAAGCTAGTGTTTTGTTGGAAAATACTGTCCAAATTAGAGGTGATAATTCCTTATTCGATTTGATTTGTTTAAAAAATAATTTGATTTGATCCATGGATCAACTCAAAATAATCCAATATTAATTCAATTTGTGAGTCACTCTATTTGACTTGAATTAAATTATTAAAATATTTAAAGTTTACTTAAAAATTAAAATAATATTTTCTTTATTTTAAAAAATTTAATTGTGAGTAATTTGATTTAAACTCTGAAACGATATCTTAATTCATTTTTATATATCAATCTAATGATCTAAACATGTCTGATCTAACTCGTTTATTACCTCTAGTTCAAACAATAATATGGTCTCAAATTTCAAATATATAAACCAGTCATAAACTTGCATCATTGCATGGGGAAGATTATAATAATAAATTTTAAAAAATCTAACATTTATTTTTATTAAATAATTAGTTAATTAATTGAATGATTAATGATTATTTTATAAAAGATTCTTATCAAATAAATAAAATAATACAATAAAATTTTTAAAATTTGTAATTATGTATAGAAATAATTGTAACAATTGATTGTTTATTTATTTATACTTTTAGTTTTATATGACATAATTTCAAAAGAAAATTTATTAAATTTGAATAAAGTAATTCTTGATAATCAATTAAATAAATAATATTAAGTATTCATAATAAAAAATAAAATTAATAAATAATTATAAATTATATATATATAAGATAATTATAATAAAAAATTGACATTCAATCTATGAATGTCGAAGTCATTCTCATCTTCCTTTATTGTTTATTTTCTTAATGCAAATATTTGAAAGGAAAAAATGATGCCACGATTTGAATCTTGGCTTGAATAGTGAGAATGAAATATTTACGTCACTTAAGAATTTTTCTTTGTTAATTTTTCAAGACACAGTATTGAATGGCTCTACAGCAGGGGATGGAACGTTCATATGAATATTAAGTGTACTGAATTTTCTAATATGGGTGGTTGGTTGCTCCTTTCCTAATAAATGAATCAAC
>CATIWR010175411.1:0-26401 GCA_949677035.1 Omphalea diandra
TTTGTTCTGTCTTTATCACCACCGCCTCCTCTCTTCCTCTTTCATCGTTGCTTTATTCTTTCCTTTTCCTCTACCGCCACATCTTCCTTTTATCCTTCACCGCTCCATATCCCTCTTGTAACCGTTATGTTAATTAAACATATATAAATATTAATATTTTTTTAGTTGAAAATATATAATTATTAATTGAAAATGTATAATTATTAATTTCACAGTTCTTAAAGTAATTAAATTTTATTTTATTATCTAAATTCTATAATTATTGTTGTGTAATTTAAAATTTTTGTGATTGACTTATTTTAATAATTAAAAACTTATTGTTATTTGGATTTAAATAATGTGATACTATACTAACATTTAAGTTCAAAATTAATAATTTATATTTAAATCAAGTGTGATAATTAATTTATTAATATGAAGAATTTATTAAATTTAATTTTTAAAATTAAATAAATTATTAATAAATATTTATTTTTATTAAATTTTAAATTTAGCAACAAAAAATTTTAATTTAAAAATTTTTAAAAATAAATTAGCAATGAAAATACTGATGGATTGAATTTCTATCGGTAAATTATTACCAAAGAGCATTTTAGTAATTAAAAAATTTTGTCACTAATTCGTTAGTGACAGAAATGGTTAAGTTTTTATGGGGGATGAAGTTATGGCAAAGGCACGTGAAAGGATTTCCAGGGATTGTGGATTTAGAATACAATTTTCACTTCCAGCAAAAATACCCACAAAAAATTTTCCTCCCAATTATTGGAGAGTATCCCAAGGACTTTTAAAATTATTGGCCTCAATATTCCAAATTACCGTATTGTTAATATTCTGAACCACCCACATGCTCCTATCCACCGTCCAAAAATGACATCAAATTAACCATCATGTTTGACTAGTTGAGATGTTGATTTCTATATCGCAAGTCAAGCATGACTGCTTTTTCTATTGCTACATCCATATATGATCTATCTATCCATTCAAGTTTGAGCGAGCGTTGAATTGGAGGGTTGAGCCATGGCAGTAGGATTGAGCATCACTAGTGAAGGGAATCAATACAACGGCAGGGTGACCTGCTTTGTTGTTGTTTCTTGTATGATGGCTGCCATGGGAGGAGTCATTTTCGGCTATGATATTGGAATTTCAGGTCAGTATGTATCCATTAGTCGTAACAATGTTTTCCCATTTCTGGTAATTTTTATGCAAGTCTTGATATGTGATGGAAGTTTATATATGTGAAGGTGGTGTGACATCAATGGAACCATTTCTGAAGAAATTCTTCCCTCAAGTGTACAGAAAGATGAAAGAAGACACAAAGATTAGCAATTACTGTAAATTTGATAGCCAACTGCTAACCTCTTTCACTTCCTCACTATATGTTGCTGGCCTTGTTGCTTCCTTTTTCGCTTCATCAGTCACCAGAGCATTTGGGCGCAAGACTTCTATCCTTTTAGGAGGTGCTGCCTTCCTTGCTGGCGCAGCCCTTGGTGGTGCTGCATTTAATGTCTTTATGTTAATATTCGGTCGGGTCTTGCTTGGAGTTGGTGTTGGTTTTGCAAACCAGGTACTCTATTTGACTCTTGATAGTTTGCGGACTACGGTCAAATTTCCATGTCTTTCTGTCTTAGTAAACAACATATGCTTTCTGCATCTGCAGTCAGTTCCACTTTATCTATCTGAAATGGCACCCCCAAGATATAGAGGGGCAATCAACAATGGCTTCCAGTTTAGTATTGGAATTGGGGCACTGTCTGCCAACCTTATAAACTATGGAACTCAAAAGATAGAAGGAGGTTGGGGTTGGCGAATATCCTTGGCCATGGCAGCAGTCCCTGCCTCGATCCTGACACTAGGGGCACTTTTCCTACCAGAGACACCCAACAGCTTGATCCAGCGCACCAATAACCACGAAAGGGCAAAAATGATGCTCCAACGTGTACGAGGCACCAATGATATCCAAGCAGAACTTGATGATCTCATCAAAGCTAGTTCAATCTCAAAAACAATCAAACACCCTTTAAAGAATATTATGCAAAGAAAATATAGGCCTCAACTAGTAATGGCAATAGCTATACCCTTTTTTCAGCAAGTAACAGGCATCAATGTCATTGCATTTTATGCTCCAATACTTTTCAGAACAATAGGACTAGGCGAAAGTGCATCGCTCTTGTCATCGGTACTGACAGGGGTTGTGGGTTGTGCATCAACATTCCTATCCATGCTTATAGTCGATAAACTTGGAAGAAGAGCATTGCTTATATTTGGGGGTGTACAAATGCTTGTGTCACAGATAATGATTGGAGGAATAATGGCCGCTGAGCTTGGTGATCATGGTGGGATAGGCAAGCAGTATGCTTATGTTGTTTTGATTTTAATCTGTATTTATGTAGCTGGATTTGGATGGTCATGGGGTCCTTTAGGATGGTTGGTTCCTAGTGAGATTTTCCCCTTGGAGATTCGATCAGCGGGGCAAAGTATTGTAGTGGCAGTAAGCTTTATCTTCACTTTTATTGTTGCTCAAACTTTTCTATATATGCTTTGCCACTTCAAGTCAGGAATTTTCTTCTTCTTTGGGGGATGGGTTATAGTGATGACTACATTTGTGCACTTCTTTCTGCCAGAAACAAAGAATATTCCAATTGAGAAAATGGATATAGTGTGGAGGGAGCACTGGTTTTGGAAGAGAATTATGGCGGACATTGTTGAGGAAAATAACAAAATGGAGGCAGCATGGAATAATCGAACAGTATAGTGATGTATATGGTACTATATTATGATATCCTATTAGTATAATTTCAAGTATTTAGTTAATAATTTTATCAGTGTGTAATTATTTATTATGTTAGATTTTTTATTTTTAATAATATTACCATCAATAATTAATAAATTATATCCGTAATTTAAAATTTTAGATGATTATATTCTATACGTATGCTTCAACATAAAATTGCCGCATGAATATAATGAAACTACTTTTCAAACTTTGTTGTTATACGCGTTTATTTTTGAACTTTACCAGAAAACGATAGAACTTGATTGCTTGTTGTCCTCAATCCTACAGCTAGCGGAGGAGAGCAAGAGTACACAATCATGTTAATTTGAATGGAATCTTGAACAATATTTTTCCTGGACTAATTTCATAACACAATTACATGATAAATCATCATTTTAGTACTGGAAACAGTATTGACAGAGCTACTAAATAATCAAATTAGCTATGGTGAATGGTGAATTTGAGACACAAAATAGATAAAACTATTTTCTGTCTCCACCTGGATGCAGAACAAATTCCTACCCATAACTTTTACATCCGAATCAGCTGGCGTTGCTTAATTATGCCTAGGATAAAGAGAAACCCATTAAAAAGCTCCAATCCTGTTGCTCTTGACCGAGGAAAACTCCAATTCTGCAACTTCAAGAGTCGAACCACACGTGCTTCTATCTATCAAGTCCAGGATATGGATAATAGTTTACTTTGACTATCCTGCAATATGAGTCAAGAAAGACAGCTACAAATGCTCTTTTATTCTCTATTAGCTACACTTGGACTCCGTCCCTCTCTTTGTGAGCTCTCAGGATTGAGCTATGGCACCGGGATTAGCCATAACAAGCGAAGCAGGACAGTATAATGGACGCATTACCTCGTTTGTTGTCCTATCTTGTATGACAGCTGCCATGGGAGGACTTATTTTTGGATATGACATTGGAATTTCAGGTATGTCCCACTAAAATTTACCTTGTTTTCTTTCATTTTAAGGATTCTGTACTTATTGTTTCATGCTTCTTGAACCACCGGGTTATTGCACTCTTTCATCAGTTTTCACTTTTTTTTTTTTTTTACATTAATTACAGAGTATCCAATCATTGGTACTTCACATCACATAGATTGCAATTCACTGAGGTAGCATTCATATGCCATAAATTTTATGGCCTGTCAGTCTTGGAAGATGAAAAAAAAAAAACTAATTTGATAACTTCTTTGTACTATTAAATGTGAAGGTGGAGTCATCTCTATGGAGCCATTCCTGAGGAAGTTCTTCCCAGAAGTTTACACTAAAATGAAGGAAGATACTGAGGTCAGCAACTATTGCAAATTTGATAGCCAACTTCTAACCTCCTTCACATCATCACTCTATTTGGCTGGTGTTGTTGCTTCCTTCTTCGCCTCATCGGTCACTAGATATTTTGGACGCAAGCCATCAATTCTTGCAGGAGGTGCTGCGTTTCTTTCAGGTTCAGCCCTCAATGGGGCAGCAATGAACCTATACATGCTAATATTCGGACGTGTCTTGCTTGGAGTTGGGGTCGGTTTTGCAAACCAGGTAGGTTACCTTAGACATTTTAATAAACTCCATTGATACCATGCCTTTATATGTCCTATTGGATTATTAAGTACTCTATAATTTTCTTTGTTCCGCAGTCAGTTCCCCTGTAGCTATCTGAAATGTCACCGCCACGATACAGAGGAGCAATCAATAATGGTTTCCAACTCTGTGTTGGAATTGGGGTACTTTCAGCTAACTTTATCAACTTTGGCACTGAAAAGATTGAAGATGGTTGGGGTTGGCGAATGTCCCTAGCAATGGCAGCTGTTCCAGCTTCAATCCTAACAATAGGTGCACTTTTCCTTCCAGAAACACCCAACAGCTTAATCCAGCGCTGCAATGACCACCAAAAGGCTAAAGCTATGCTACAACGCATAAGAGGAACAGCCGAGGTTCAAGCAGAACTAGATGATCTAATCAAAGCAAGCTCAATTTCAATCAGGCACCCATTCAGGAACATCATTCAAAGAAAGTATAGGCCGCATCTAGTAATGGCAATAGCAATACCCTTTTTTCAACAGGTAACAGGAATCAATGTCATTTCATTTTACGCTCCGATATTATTCAGGACTATTGGCCTAAGCGAAAGTGTTTCCCTGATCATGTCCGCACTCATAGCTGGGGTCGTGGGAACCACTGCCACATTCATATCAATGCTTATGGTAGACAAACTCGGACGAAGGGTGATGTTCATATTCGGAGGTGTACAAATGCTTGTGTCACAAATTATAATTGGAGGCATTATGGCAGCTGAGTTAGGTGATCATAACAGCATAAGTAAAGGGTATGCGTATTTGGTTTTAGTTATGATATGCGTATATGTGGCTGGGTTTGCATGGTCTTGGGGTCCATTGGGATGGCTAGTTCCTAGCGAGATTTTCCCCTTGGAGATTCGATCAGCAGGGCAAAGTATTGTGGTGGCAGTGAATTTCCTTTTCACGTTCATTGTTGCACAGACATTTCTAGCCATGCTTTGCCACTTCAAGTCAGGGATTTTCTTCCATTTTGGAGGATGGGTAGCAGTGATGACTGCATTTGTGTACTTTCTGTTGCCCGAGACTAAAAATATGCCAATAGAGCTCATGGATAGAGTATGGAGAGAGCATTGGTTTTGGAAGAGAATTGTAGGGGAAGTGGATGACAAGTGTAAGCCCCAACTAGCATGATATGTCTTATGTTAAGTTCACCATTCCTGAATATGTCTTGGAAATAAGTTTGTGGATTATCTTGTAAAAGAGGGCACTTTGTTAACAACACACTTTCTACAGTGAATGAACTACTTTGCGTTTGGTTAGTGACAAGGAAAATTTTCCATTGTTTGTCGTTTCCAAAATGCCAATGCCACAAAGTCGCTTCCAATGATCTCAGCACGTAATTAGATCAATCCAAAAAAAGTCCACCCATGGTTTTAGTCCACAAATTAAAATTGGCTACAGCTGAGTTGCCGAACAAGACTCAATTATTAATGCAGATAGCCAAACTAAAATAAATAATTCAGTTTTAATATTGTGTATGAAAAAGACAATATCATATGGTTTAATCATGGCAATATTTAAAGGAAGTCTGCATTATCTGAAATAGACTTTAAAATTAAGCTACTAACTTATGTAATTTTTAATTTTTTATAATTGGTGAAATTAGAATGGCATTTTTGGGAGTGAGTGTTCATTTAGATTCAAGACTTAAGGTAGTGTTTGGTAAAACTAAAAATTAAGTGTTGAATTTAAAATACAAAATGATTTAAATGATGAAAGTTTTTAATGGTATAGTTGTTTGATATGAATTGAAAATTAAGAGGTTAATCTAATTAATCTATTTGATAATTATAATTATTGAATAGATATTAAATGATTTTTTTTTTTAAAGAAGAGTTTGTTGAGTTATAAAAATTATATAGATCATATTAATAAAAATATTTTAGTATATGTTGATTGAGTTTGTTAACTGATAATTTTAATTTAAAATTTGACTTATTATTTTAAAAAAATTCTAACTAAATTGAGCCTTTTCCATAATGGATAAATAAGATTATCAAATAAGTTTAAAAAATTAAGCGGTTAAAATATTAATTTTAAATGTTGAATTATGTTATCAAACAACCCTTTATTCTAAAAAAAAACATATATAACATTAATGATCACTAGTATCATATATGCATAAACAGTAAAATTCCAATAAATTAATAGTCTTGATATTTTAAAAAATAATTAATTAAATGAGTTACTAATCAATCAATAGATTAATAAGTCATTAATTTATAAAAATAACTATATTTCATGTATAAGATGATAAAAGTAAAAATTATAATTTTACTTTAAAAGTTTATTTCATGAAAAATAAGTACTCACAATAATAATAACATTAAATAATTTTTCTTACTGCATGAAAACAACACACTAAATTATTTCATCATGAGTTATGAAAAAATTATGTGATTTTAATCAATAGTAATTTAAAAAACATAATCATAATAATACTTGACCCATATTTTAAGAAAATATGATAATCATATCATGTGAATTAATGTATTGAGAAATTATTAATTTATATACTAAATGAGCTTTAAAGATTTTTTTCATTATATATTATTTTATAAATTCAACAAATTATTAATTTAACATATTAACCTCTAGTTATGATTAGTCAAAAATGTCATTTAAAAAATAATTAATTAATCTAGTATTATTTTATTGAGATTATACTATATTATGTCTTAGAAGAATCTATTCATGCATAAATTATATATTCAAATACATTATATAGGCAAAATTTTCTATTAAAATTTAATTTTATATAGGATTATTCACTATTCGATTCAAATTGAAAAATTGGATCAAAGTAATTGGTTTGATTCAATTCTATAAATTTGAAATTTAGTTCAGTCTAATTTTTTCTTAAAAAATTTTAGTTAATTTAATTCAGATTGATTTTGAAAAATCATAATTTAATAAACTAAATTAATTGGACTTTCTTATTAAATTTTAAATAAAGATATAAATATAGTTTTATATATAATTAATATAGAATAAATTCCATACCTATAAATAATTAAAATAGCATAATTTATATTAAAGATTTTCAAAAAAATATTTTTTAAAAACTTTAATTTAAATTGAATCAAACAGTTGAACTAAATTGAATTCGAAAAAATTTGATTTAATTTGATTTTTATAAATTTAAAATTTGATTAATGTGACATTTTTGAACTTTGAATTGAGACTGAGCTAACCGATTAATAAATACTCCTAATTTTATGTCAAATATTATTTTTTTAGAACATATTTTTAACGGGTTAAAAAAATAAAAAGTGAAAGTCGGAAAGCCGTTTTATCCGTCGAATTGAAGCATGAAGAAACCAAAAAATAAAGCCATCAGCATGGTGATCCCCCGAGAATTATCCACTTGGGAAACCTAATTTAGCCAAAACCTCAACTGGAGCTGATGACGCTGACCATCACAGTCGTATAATCATGAAATACCTAAAAAGGACATCTTCCATCTTCTTTACCCAGGAATAATCAAAACTCTCACCTTTTGAGTTCTCTATCTGCGAATCTGCTTTTCGTTTTCCCTCGGATAAAAAACAGGTAAAGTATTCATTTCCTTTTTCGTTTTTCCTTTTCTCCGGCGAGAATTAAGCTTTTTTTTTTATTCGATTGTTCTTTAGATTTGTCTTTTGTTGTCTGGTCAAATCGTTTTATGTGATTGTGGTTTATTAAATTAGGTTTTCTGTGTTGATATGTCTCGCTTCTAGTAACCGATCTTTTTTTTTTTTTTTGGGTTCTGTTTGGTTGGTTTTCTGGAAAAATGGAGGGAAGGACGATGAAATTAAATTTTGTAAATTTTGAGCTTAGAGGCAGAGTTATCTATCTGATATCGATGAAATTTCAAAATTTTGAGTGTTGTTTAGCGTCTGCTATAGAGTGATTGAGTGATTAATTGATTTTTTTTTTTTTAAGCTGTAGAAAGTTATGATTATGATTCCTGAGTATAGATGTTTTGAAGGGCTTTGCTTCTTTGACAGGTCCAATATGTATGTCTTGTGTTATTTAGAATTTTTGTCTTTACCTGGATTTAACTAATAGGACAAAGAGTGACTTTTGGAAGCACTCAATCTGTTTGGCTTTTAAGAAAATGGTACTCAGCAGAATATAAACTGTTTTTGTTGTTATTGAAATTTTTAACCTTCTGGAGGTTTTAGCTACTTGTATTGGATACTACTACTACTGCTACTTCTTCTGCTCATTTTCTGCGTCTGTTTGGAAACAGGATTTATCTATATAAATTTTGAATTCGACATTGGCTTTCATAGTTGGATCAATGCCTCCTGCTGGTTCGCCTCAGTGGCAGGAGAAGGCTAATGGCTTCTTTTCTTCCTCTGGTAATCTTTGATGTCTATATCTGAGACTTTATTGTTTGCCGTCTCTTATTTTGTTGTTTAGTGCTTTAATCATGGATATTGTTGTAGGGTCGAAGCTCAAAGAGGCTGGGCAATCAGCTGGTTCATTAATGGGGGAATTTGCAAAGGATGCAAAAGGTAACGTTGCTGATGTAGCAGAACGATTTGGGTCAGTAGTTAAGAGTCGATGGGCAATTCTTCAGGAGCCAGCAACCAGGCATGTTGTGCAGGAACATTTAATAACTGCTGCTGCTACAACTGGCATGTTCTTGAGGAAGGGAATATCAGATACAAAGGACAAAGTTGTCATTGGGAAGACAAAAGTTGGAGAGGTAATTCTGCTAAAAGGTGAACTTTTGAAATTTATAATAGATGGTCTTATTGTGGTATTCTTCTTGTGTAATTTTTTCTGATTCATTCATACATAGTTGCCCTTGACTTTATATGTAACTTATCTTCCCACATTGACAACATAATGCTTTTGACCAGCCACCGTATGAAAGAGAATACTCCAAATTGTGATAATAGAATTCCAAAAAAGGGAATTTGAAGCTCATTCAGACTCATGGACTATGATCTTCATATAAAAAGTTCTTTGATGAATGTGTAAGTTGTAATTCATGATTTGATACAATACACAGTATAAAAGTTGGAGAAATTCGATAGGAAGTCCAATCACTGAAGATCCTCATCTTTGTTTACGATGGCATAACACTTAATGATAGGTTTGTATACATCGAGGAATGATGATCAATGCATTTGCGATGGTCAATTTCTTGCAGGTGGCAAAAAGGACTGCTCAAAGAAGTAAAACTATTTTGACAGATATTGAAAGATGGCAAAAGGTATAAGATTCTTGGGGTGCTTCCTATTAAGATAATCTTTTCTGTTCTTTTAATTTTGCATACGTGTTTTAATTTCGTTTTGTTGTCTATTTCCAGGGAGTTGCAAGCACTGATGGTAAGTTTTTTAGCATCTTGCCAATTCAGAGTATTCCTTTCTTCTGTTTTCTCCTTTTCTTTTCTCCTACTGTAAAGTTGAAAGCATTGGAATGGGATTCTTTTGTTGGAACTCTGTCCAGGACAAGGTGAATTTCATTTGTGGGTTGCACACAAGTTACTACTAATAGGAAATCACTATTTTTTATGGTCCAAAATTATTGTCAATGAGTCGAAGTTTAGTCTTTATCTTTTAGAAAATCTTGTCACTTATTGTGAGCAGTGTTAGGCATATTCATCAGTTTACAGATTTTTACGCTAAGGGAATATAGGCTTGGTTTCAATATATATTTTAGTCAAGACAGGTTTCCTGCATACTGAATGTGATGTTTGTGCATGCCGATGGATAGTATAGCTGCTTATTATTCTCTATTTTCAGTATTTGGAGTTCCAATCGAGGTCACTGTACAACGACAACAACCCAGCAGTTATGTTCCCTATATTTTGGTCAAATGCTCAGATTATCTTATATTATCAGGTGATCGTTCAATCAATCAATATATTGGTATTCATCTATTGCTTTGATGCTCATTCTGGGCCTGATTAATTGTTTATTACTTTGACTGTTAGGATTAAACTCAATGTACTTGTTTAAAGCTGAAGGAGAGAAAAAGGTGATTCAGCAGTTAGTTTCTATATACAACCAAGGTATCTTGGCTGTTTTATCTCATAATTAACTTTTATTTAGTCAATGATGTTGGTAGTTTATGTTTTAATGTTGTTATGCATATGTTTGTAGATTCAAATGCTTCAGTGCCAGAAGGTGCAAATCCACTTGATGTGGCAGCTCTGATCAAATGTTACCTTGCAAGCCTTCCTGAACCCCTGACAACATTCGAGCTTTACAATGGAATTAAAGGTGCCCGTTCTAGCGTGCATGCAATGAGAAACATCCTTAAAAAGCTTCCCACTGTGAACTATATGACTTTGGAACGTATCACTGCCCTGCTACTTCGTGTTAGCCAGAAGTCCCTTCTTAACAAGGCAAGGAACAGACTCTTCTCCCCTTCTCCCCCAGGGTTTTCTGACTCTCCATGTGCTTATGTTTTTGTTTTTGTTTGTGTGTGTGTGTGTGTGTGTGTGTTGATATACTTGAGCCGTATCTCCCTTCTTGCTCCTGTAAAAGGTGCTGTTGGTTGCACAATATAATTAATAGGTTTTCTGCTTTCTTTATTCCCCAACTATACCAGGGTGTAGATTGAGAATGGATGCTATTTGCATGTTTTTTTTTTCTCTCCACCTGCTTTGTCATGAGGGTGTTCTTCTGAAGCATACACTATCAGTGCGATATCTAAGAATGCATGTCTGCATTTCTCTGTGTTTTATTAGTAATATTTTCTTCTGTATCACATTATTGACAGTTTGCATCGCATCTTGTTTTTGTGTCGGTTTGTACAGGCATGTGTTCATGTGCTTATCATATGCCATATGTTTTCATTTATCTACTGATTGCAGTGCTTCTGCATGCAGATTATATTGTTAAGAATTTGCCAAGCACATGCACATGACCTCCATATCACACACTTAATTTCATGCATTTGCAACTAGAGGCATATGGATCTCAAACCAAGCATTTGTTTGCCAACTTAAACATAATGAGCTGTTCAGAGCTAGGGCTAAACTTCTGAACTGGTGTATCTTTATTGTCGGTCAATGATTCATTAAGTGATAAGTGATTTAATTATAATGCACTCTTTTTATAAGTCTCTTTCAAAATGACCATCTGGCCCTTTTTGTTTTTTTGCTAATTGAATAACGTTTAAGCATTTATATGAAATTGTGGGAGACACGCCCACCCCGATTATGGTATAACATATGTGGCTAGAGTTGCTAAGTATCTGATTAATATGCTGCATGTTTTTGTCATTTGCAGATGGATGCACGAAGCCTTGCTATGGAAACAGCCCCTGTCATTATGTGGCAGAAAGAGCAGAAACCAGAATTTTATAGGCAATATTGGAGTCATGCATCAAGAAATCCTCCCAAGAAGAATGTGGATCCAATACCTACTTACAGTGCATGTGACATGCTTTCAGGTGAGTTGCATGTGAAATAATTTATTTATGGCTCTGTCCTTCCTAGAATTCACCTTCTTTAATATGTGGTGAATACAAATTAATCCATGGGCTGGTACAGTTAAGCTTTTATTTCTTTGATTAAACTTGTAACGTGCTTGCTTTCATTTTCTTCACACCCATAGTAGAAAGGCTGATGGACTGAATACAAATTGTTCTGACATGATATAAAAAAAACAGAAGCTATCTGTCTGAATTAATGGGCATTCTTTTCTTCTCTCTTATGGCTACAGAAGAGGGTGAAGATATGGATGCTTCATCTCCCATTCCCCTGGATGATGGTGCGACTGTAGACTTTGGAGCTATTGAGGTCATTCAATGCCTTATAGAACAGCACAACGCAATTTTCACAGATGCAAATGAGACAATTTGGAGGTAACTTGAAAATCTTAGAACAACACATGTTTCCTGGATTCCTCATGTGACTTAGAATCCACCCTGTTGAATGAGAACGTTGGATATGGAGGATGATTACTTCTCAAGGTGGAATTCTGAGGTAGTCAAGTAACCATTGCTCAGTAGCAGGTTTATATTTTTGCCCAGACTTGGGACTATTGGATTTGGATGTGGTTCTGTAAATGTTGGTAGTTAGCGTATTCTGCATTCGAAGTTAGTGTTTGAAAGAAGATTATTTTGTCATGGTAAAGGGTGATCAATAATATATGCAACGTTGGGCAATTGCTTTCAACAGAAACTCTGGTTTTCTTTGAGAAATATTCTAGGAAAGTTCAGTTGGTTTGTGCATAATTTACCATGGTGGTTAAAGCGTTTTATAACTTTCCTATTCCAACTCAACGAGATTCAGTTAAAAGACTTATTTAATAAAAATCTAATCTCAAAATTTAACTTATTCCAATGCCTAATCTTAAATCTCTTTTAATATTTGGTTAAGACTAATGAAAGTGAGGAAGACTGCCGTGATAGAATTAAGGTGAGCATAGTTTTAGATAACCGAGTTGAATAAAAAAATAATAGAAAAATAAATAATAAAAAATGTTTGAATCAAAATCAAATTGTATTGGTTCTAGTTATAGATAATTTGTATTATTTGGATCAATATCCAAATCAAATTGAATCAATTGAAATAATATATATATATATATATGAATCTCGTTGATACATCATCGGCCAACAACAATTAGTGGTGTCGTCGATAATTAAAAATGAAAAATGATAATAAAGACCTGTTTATATGATATATATTTTTTATTTGGATGAATTTATCAAAATTTGAAAAATAATTTCTTATTATTTAAAAAAATTACTTTTTTTAATAAATCAACCAAGTATTTCAAACACTACATCATAGAGATCCAACCAGGACCAACAAACAGTCCAAACAACTCAAACCCTATTGCTGTCCAACTTGATACTTACAATATTCTGAATTTTACTAAACAACGATTTGGCAGTAATTAAAAAACTAAATCATACACAACATACAGTAGCATAAAATTATAATCTTCTCTGTACATTAACATGGTTTTCCCCTTTACCTTTAGAACTAAATCATCAAACCTCTATGTTCCATGATAAGGCTGCCTGCAAATCTTCAATTCCAGCAAAACTTACCCCCATGTTTGTGTGGTGTAGCAACATTCAAAATACAAATGTTAAATATTTTCTACAGCAAAGCTAAATTTAGCATCTATAGTCTGTCCCCATCTGTGCACCACTTCTTTTGTAATTAACTTCTATTTAATCTCTAGCCAAATAATAAAACTAAGTCGAGAGATGTGTTTAGTACCCTACACCAGACTATACCACCTTATTGTATCCTCCGATCTTCTTATTGCTTTTCAAGCACTAAAAATGGTAAATTATCGTTACAAATTTAAAGACCAGCTAATATGATCATTTTTATTTTCCGTCACAGAAATATTTTGCTCCATAAATCGTAATGCTTGTTAAGTAATTTTATCCATAGGATCAGGCACTTTCCATTTTTCTTTATGCCAACACTCTTGCACTCTACAAGAAGAGCTTATTTATTTATTTTTTGGTACTGCAGCATCCTCCACGCTTATTCCCTAAAATTTATTTATTCATGAGATACGTTGGCACCAAGGATCAAATCAAAACGACATATTAGTACCATCTCCCAACTTATAACTAAAAAATTTCTTCATTTCATTTTTCATTGTCATCAAATTAGACCAAATACAATTGCCATCACGTGATTTTGCGAGCTCCAAAAACTCAATCTCTTCAATTTACTATTACTCACTTGGGCCTAAAATATTCTGGCCAGCTGAGACCGTTAGAGATTATATACGGGCTCCTGACATTACGGAAATTTTATGGGTCAAGGCCATTCCATTGATTTTCCATCAAACGGATACAGCAAAACAACACAGCTCAACTATGCTTAGTAAGACTTCCATGGCCACCATACGACCGCTCAGTATTCTTCTCTCCCTCTTTACTTCGTTCCTTATGGTAATTAACTATAATTCCAGTAATTAAGCAGTGTTCTTTTTTCTCAGTTTGGAATGATGGGGAAATGGAGGAAAATAAGGGGAAATGAGTTCCAATCTTATGCATCCTCGTTTTTTACTTATTCGTATGGTGTCTTCAATTTACGATGTGAGATTTTTTTTTTTCTTGGCTTAATATTTGTTGTTGATCAGGGTGTAGTAGATGATGGGGTTAGGAATTCAGGGCAGTACCCTCTAGTGGTGAGCACCTGGCCTTTCAAAGAAGCTGTTAAAACTGCTTGGAGGGCTGTTGACGGTGGGCTTTCTGCCGTTGACGCAGTTGTGGAGGGTTGTTCTGCTTGTGCGGAACTCAGGTATGATGGTACTGGTAATTATTTTTTACTATCTTCAACAAATTATTTGCATTGTCCGCATGCAACTTAGTAGTTAAATGATGTTATCTTCCTGTGTGCTTGTGATATGATATCAAACATTTTCAGATTCCAATTTTTACAAATTTCTTTATAGCAACTTTCTGGAGGATTCATATTTGTAAAGTTGGGATCTTTTTTATGAAGTTGATAGAAATAAGATCTCCTTAAGTTCGTTCTTGTCTAATAGATGCTTATTGTTGTACCTTTGATAAGATGGCTGATGGTTTCAGAAATTTTGATCTGGGTTGAACAGTGGGCCCTGGTGGCAGTCCAGATGAGAACGGAGAAACTACAATTGATGCTATGATCATGAATGGGGTAACCACTTTTCTCATATTCCATTCATCAACATTCTTCATTTTTAGTATTTCTCCTTCGTGTTTTGTGTATATAAGAAAAATGACGGAGATCATCGTTTTTGCAAGGGATATGCATAGGTGACAATGGAGGTTGGAGCTGTTGCTGCCATGAGGCATGTAAAAGATGGCATCAGAGCTGCAAAATTAGTAACGCAGCACACTCAGCATACTTTGCTTGTTGGGGAGAAGGCATCAGCCTTTGCCATTTCAATGGGTCTCCCTGGCCCTACAAACCTTAGTTCATCAGAGTCCTTCGAGAAATGGACTAAATGGAAGGAGAATCACTGCCAACCTAACTTTTGGAAAAAAGTTGTGCGCAATGATATTGGTGGCCCTTATCATCCAAAGGGTAGTATCGATGTCTATGAGGAACAATGTTCCCATATCAACCTGATGGGAGTCACTGAACGTAGAGCATCTCATGTTGATCCACAAAACTGTGACACTATATCAATGGCTGTTATTGATAAAGTAAGTTTATGAAAGAGCAAATTCAATTTGAAAGGCATTTACTACCCACATATATGTTCTACAAACAAAATTACTTCTATGTGTAGATGGGGCACATAGCTGTTGGTACATCAACAAATGGAGCCACATACAAGATCCTTGGCAGGTAAGGTGAATATATGGATCAAATTTTATGGTTGGTGATATGTAGTTTAGACTTTGTGATACTTGGACAGCAAATAAGATTATGCTCCTATAAGCATTAATCATGCTTTATTTTCGTAATCCTCTCGTTAGATCTAAAAGATAAGGAGTTCCCTTTCTTCACAGTGATAGTTGCAGGTGGAGTAAGATACCTTAAAAATAATGTCATAATGCATCTCACCACCAAAATTTTGCGCCATAATATTTGTGGTCCACTTTTGATTGTTTAAGCTCTGGTGCATCTTCCATTACGGGAAAAATTATGGTAATGCACTTTTTCTTTCAAGGTGGATCAGTGTCTCTCAAATTTTTAGATCTTTTTCCACTTCAAGTTTTCATTTCGTTTTTTGCGATTGACTGTAAGCCATTCAATGCAACTTTTGTTCAGTACATAAGCCATTGTTGGCATATTCATATTAGAGGCACCAGGTAATGCAATTTATCCTTTGACTGCAGAGTAGGTGCGGACCTATTTCAGGATCTGTAACATATGCCGACAATGATGTTGGTGCTTGCGGTGCAACTGGGGATGCTGACATCACGGTGCTCTTCCTTCCATGGTATTGTTCTAAATTCTGAAGTGGAAGTTAACTTTCTGCAGTTACGGTTGGGTGGAGACCATATTTTCTTTAATTTTCTGCATTGTTTTGATTGAAGATTCATAATAGTTTTTTGCAAGATTTTAGAATTTCAAAGTTGGCTTAGTTTCTGGTAACGTTGGTCACATTCAACAAAATATGTGAGCCTTCGCTGATTAAAGATGCCCCAAGCTTTGACTTCTCATATCAGTAAAGCATAGTACTTTGATTGATTTCCGTTTTGCTGTTTTAGTTCCAATGCCATGCAAATAATTAGGTTATAAGTTTTCTGTCTTCTTGAATCACTAGAAGAATAAAGATGCTATTAGAAAACCTGAAGCAAGGATACTCTGGCCTGTCAATAGGGGGCTTGCGCTCTACTTGTAAGAAACCAGCCTCAGCCATTTTGGTTGCTCCCCTGCTTGCTTGAATCCCTAAGGTAATTATTAAGTTTATCATGCGCTGGTAAAGGGTTCATGGAAGTGCATGTTTGAGAGATAGCAAGTACTCTGGGTTTCTATTAACGCTCTTTCCTCTTTTTGAATCAGATTTCAAGCTTGATGTTGTAATCAATTTTGTGACATCTTCTGTACACAACTTCATCCTACATCCTGCACTACACTTGATTGTGTTTTCTGATTTATTTTGGTAAAAGTTATCCTCGTATTTGTTACAGTTATCAAGTTGTGGAGAGCATGAGATTAGGTATGGAACCTAAGAATGCTGCCAAGGATTTAATATCACGAATTGCAAGAAAATTTCCGGATTTTTTGGGAGCTGTTTTTGCTGTGAATAAGAGTGGTGTGCATGCCGGTGCGTGTCATGGATGGACATTTCAATACTCAGTGAGAAGTCTAGAAATGGATGGTGTGGAGGTTTTGACTGTAGTCCCCTGAACACAAAGGAGGAAGCTCATTATTGCAAACTGCTGTCTAATTCTTCTGGAGATCCAAAACCATAAATGTACCCTGTTTTATATGACATTGTCATAGTTGGATCTTTAAACTGTCATGGTGGGCACAGCATCAACGAATAGATGTTTCCATAACTTGTGGAATTGGGAATGTTTAAAAATACTTGTTTCTTGGATAATGCAGGGGAAGTGGTTCTCACCCTCAATTCTCATGGGCTGTCTTGGGAATTGCTCGATTCCTTCAATGATGAAAAGGAACTTGAACACACGCATATGCGCGTGCACAGATATTTGTGTGTTTGCATATCTGTTGATTACAAGCAAAATACAGCAAAATTTTTATTTTTTTTTCTTTAGCGTATTCATCTTTCATGATCAATTTGCGCAGAAATTCTTGTGAGGACTAGATTCATAGTGAATCAAGTAATGAGAATACATTTTAAACGTGAATTAGTGAAAAATTATAAAATATCATCTAATTTGAAAAAAATCACACGTGGTAGATTGTGAATGATTAGTTGACAATCTGACGTGATGAATCTAATTCATACTAGAATTTCTCCAACTTGTGAGTTTATATGGTTATATTTTGTTTTTCAAGTGAAAATCTGAGTCGATTAATAATGTAGTTTATTTGTCTTTTTTTTTTTTTTTTTTTTTCTCTTTTAGCTAATTGGCTTGTATAAACTCAAGAAAGTTTTGTTTGTTGTGCTAATACATTGACTAGTCATAAATTTGCGGATGCCGTGGAATGATTATAATAATAAATATTAAATTTACTATTTCATATTTTATTTTAATTAATTAATTAATTAAATGATTTTATTATTATTATTATTTTATTAAAATTTATTATCAAGTAAATAAAATAAATTTTTAAGATTTATAATTATGTATGAGATAATTGTAACAAAATATTATTTATTAATTTATACCTTTAATCTTATATGATACAATCTCAAAAAAAATTATTATATTTGAATAAAATAATTTTTGATAAACAATCAAATAAATAATATTAAATATTTCATAATCAAAAATAAAATTAATAGATAACTATAAATTATATATATGTGTGGAATAATTATAATAAAAAATTATTTATTAATTCATATCTTATGTAACATAGTTTTAAAAGAAAATTTGTTAAACTTGAATAAAATAATTCATAACAATTTATTATACTGTTGCTAACCCTTATGTATTCAAATTTTAACTAATTAATGGAATTAATCTAAATATTATTTTCCTATTTAAAATTTTTTACTTTTACATTTTTTTAATTTCCTATTTTAACGTTATTTAGAATTTTTACTTTTAGATGTTTTTAATTTTTTGTTCATAAATTTGTTGTAGCATGATCTTAGTTTTTTTATTTTGAATTTTTACTATTTAAATTTTTTTAACTTTGTATGTAGAAGGTCTTTTTTATGTAATAATTAATTTTTAATTTTCTATTTATAATTTTTTATATGACAATTTTCTATAATATAATATAAAACAACGATATGTGACTTATAATACACTGTTGTTTAATAATATAATAAATAATTATTTAAAATTAATTTTGAGACTAAAATTAATAATATATATTAATTGATTGATCACATATGATATCATTTATAATGAGTTATGGTTCTGCTCTTCAGTTCTTGGTTTGTTTTAATATATATATTACCATTATGGAACAAGGAGATTTTACATACCATCTTATTAATAAAACAAGCATATAACCAAGATGTTAGAAAGAAACCAACATATAAATTCCAAACCAAAGATGTGTTAAATGAAATCAGAAATAAGACAAATACCAAATCTATAAATTCCTAAACATACCCCTATATATATAGCCAACCAACTTCTGGGATATACCAAAAAGACTAAGAAACCAAAAACTGCTAAAAAGACTATATATATAAATCAAGATGTTAAAAGCACCCTGAGCCTAATCAATCAAAAGAAAAACAAGATGTAAATCAAACTCTGAAGGCTAGTCAATGTACACAATAAGAAACCAATATAACAAAGACTAGTTAAATATATTAAAAAAAATCAATTATACGTATGAACCCTAGGATTGAGCATAAATTTTATATTAATTGAATCAAATTGAAAAATTAAGCTGATATTGATATTGAATTGAAAATACTTGAATTTTTTTTAAATATCAGAACCACATAAAAAATTTTATAAGTACAACACCGGTCTTTTGTTAATAATCAAATAAAAATTGATTTAAATAAATTTGAATTAAAACTGAATAAAAAATTAAAATATTTTATATACAACTTAAAATATATACATTAAATATTTTATGATATAGTATTTATTTAAATGATATAAAATTATACATGATCATATTTATAATTATATTGTGTATAATATTAATATTAATTACAGTATTATTATAATATGTGTAAACCGTATATTATAAATATATAATATATTAACAGTTATAGTTACGGTTAATTACTGTGAATCCCCTGACATTTATTATATTTAACTAAGTCGTTCTTCATTTTTCAATTTTATATTAAATCACTGTTAACATTTTGTTTCGTTTACATTAAAAATATTTTCGTTAAATTTACATGAACATCATAAGGACTTTTAGTATAATGAGACAAACATGAGGAATGAGTTCGTAAAATATTTTAAAAAGTAAGGGACAATTTATTTGGATATGATAAACACTAAGGGTTCATAGTAATTAACTCAATAAAATACAAAACTCAATTTTGATTAGATTCTCTTTGACTACAGGAAAAATGACTTTTTTAACACTTAAAGACTTTTTAGTGTAATGAGCAAAAAGTGAGAGATGATTTAATATAATATTAAAAAATAAAAAATGATTTAGTCAAATATGACGAACATCAGAGATTTTAGTGTAATTAACCCTTATGGTTATAAGTATATAGTTATAACCAAATATAAAATATATAATGTGAATATGTATATACAATATATAGCTTAATAAGTATATAGTTATAACCAAATATGAAATATATAATATGAATATGTATATACAATATATAGCTTAATAATAAATTATATAATACACTACTTATATATAATCTATAAATGTATTATTAGTATATTGATCTCAATTTAATATATCACATTGATTTGGTATAGGATAAAATTTTTATGAGGGAGATTTGAATTTATTTGAGTATGAAATTTTATTTTTTAATTTAGAATTGAGAACCAAAATGAATTGAATTGAAGTAAATCAAACCAATTAGAGTTGGATAATCGAACTAAATCAAACTAATTTTTTTATCAAGTCAATTCGATTCTTTATTTTTTTGGTCCTAATCATAATCCTTCAATTTTTAAACAACATATCCTTCGATCCAGCCTTAATATTTTTCAAAATACTGAATCCAACCCAACTATATTCAGCCTTACTAAACCCTAGTCAATAAATTACTAGTCAGTATATATAGAAGAAACCAGTATACCAAAGAGTAGTCAATATATCAAAGGGAAAAGATGGGTATCGCAAAGGCCATATTTGTCCTTTTCAAAAATTTTAAATATAAAATTTATTTAAATATGTATGAAAAGTGAATAATCAAATGAAAAATTCTATAAATAAATAAATAATTTTTATTTAAAAATTAGGATCAAACGTAGACTACTATAATCACATTATCATCAAAACTGCATTTAACACTCTAAAAAATATTTTTATAAATACAAAAAGTAAATAAAAAATATTTTATTTCTTTTTCTTTATTTCATTTTTATTTACTCATATACCTATATGCAATTTAGTAATAAATAAGATAATAATTTAATAAATACGTTATTAATTTAACTATAATTGTAATTATTTTCAATTGTAGTTAGGATTTTCTAAATGCAGTATTATTTGGACAAAAACTTCCAACTCCTAAGTTATGAGCTAAAAGTTATTTATCGTGTCATGAGAATGTTCAAGAATTTTTAAATTGTTGGGCATTAATTTTTATTTTTAAGTAAAAAATTCTAAAAGATAATGTCTACAAATTACTCACAATAACAATAATTTTAATATATATAATAAAGTTGTATTTGTTTAAGGATTATATTTTTCATGAAATAATTTCATATTCTTTAGGTGATTTTTGCTATTAAAAATAAAATTTGCAGCTTTATTGTTACTATTATTAATTATATGCAACATCCAAATTAATCAATTTAATTTTTTATCTATTTAATTTATAGTTTAAAT
Source organism: Omphalea diandra (assembly GCA_949677035.1). NCBI lineage: Eukaryota > Viridiplantae > Streptophyta > Magnoliopsida > Malpighiales > Euphorbiaceae > Omphalea > Omphalea diandra. Next base: position 21,375 of record CATIWR010175411.1, read on the forward strand.
ATAGATATATGCAAGTTTAAAGCCATCTATTTTAACACTATAACATTAATATTGCTCTCCTAAAAAAGAAAAAAAAAAATTACAACACTGTTTCAATTATTGATAGAGCCCATTACAATTTTTGTTGATGTGATTTATGAAGGTATTTTTGGTTACTTAAAATAATTATATTAGCGTGTTATATAGTTTTGTTAATATAAAATCACATGTATGGCTGGGAATTCTTCTTTAGCAGGATGAACACCGGAATTCTTCTTTAGCAGGATGAAAACTAGATTCTCTTTAGAGCACATCGATGAGAAGCTTCTCTTTTGCTTGGGTGGCAACCCACCAGAGAACTTAGTCAAACTTGTGCACTCCTTTCTTTTCCTTAATGAATTTCCATTTGGTCAAAAAAAAAAAAACTACAATGCTCTACAAAATAGTATACAACTAATTGAAAGTAGTTGTATACTTTCCAATTGTATAAAGTAGTTGTATACTTTCCAATTGTATAAAGTAGTAGTATCTCAATCCCACACATCTTCCCAATTGTATAAAGTTCATAAACAAAATAGTATTTCCACACCTCAAGTTGTATAAAGTTCCCTTCCAAATTGAAGGGGTGAAAGCCATCTGGGTTGGCCTCAGCCAGATATCAAATTCCAATTCACTGAAGGAATCTATAAACGATGCACGCCCTTTTCCAAACACTCATTTCTCTCATCTCACTTCAACACAAACCTTTGAAGAATGCACGCTCTCTTCCAAACACTCATTTCTCTCATCTCACTACAACACAAGCAGAGAGGTGTTGAGAACAATCATACTGTCATGACAATGATAGTCATTGTTCTGGTCACCTACACAATAATAGAGACAATTAAACAGAAACTCATCAATCATAACCAAAATTATGAAAAAGTTGTTGCTCATATCAATCTCTTGCTCGGCTATCTGGCTATGATTCTACTTGTGTGGATCCTCCTGCCCACGTTTGCTGAATTACTTCTGAGCTTATGGTTTTGTTTATTTACGTGGGTAGTATGGGACTCATATGAAGAGTTCCGTAAACTGGCTAAAGATACAATCCATGGATTGACCAGGCTACTTGCATTTGTAAGACTAAGAACACAGAACAGCACAGAGGCAGCAAATGAGTAAGTATATTCACATATAGATATATTGATAAAATAAGTGCTGGTTTTTTATGTATCCTTGTTTATGAATAGGGACGAAACTTCAACACACAACATAGAAGAGGAAGGAGGTGGGAGGACAGAACTTTCACAGCCTCATACTTCGCCAAGGTACATACATTCCCTTTCCCTTCACTATTTTCATTTTTTTTTTTAGGTTCCCTTTCCCTTCACTATTTTCTTCTTTTTTTTTTTTTTTTTGGGTGTCTTTTGATCAATTAGTTCAAGTACTTCTTTTTTCCCGTCCTTTTCTTTTCTTGTTATATACGCATAAGAACTAAAAGTTCAGGGTCTAGTAAATACTGAAATTTTTATAGGGGTTATGACCTAAAATCTGATTAGTAATTTAAGTCTCCATGGATCCATTTTTACACCTTAAAAATTGGTGCAGCAACAATATTTTAGGTGGGCATGATGACAGTCTTGTTGCTGTATTCATCAACAGCGAGCTCTTTTTCTTTTTCTTTTTTTTTTTTTTTTTTTTGTGTGTTTTTATAAAATACTTACATACGTATCATTTTTGTTTGTAAAGAACTCACACAGAACTAAACTATTGAGTGGTTAATTTTGGAGTTTTACATTGGTTGATCTATTGAGATTCTAAAATAATTAATTCTGATCAACTTTGTAAATTTTATTTTCAGATTTGAACCAGGAAATGGCAATAATATTTCAGTAATCATTCCAAACTGATATTTTATTTTCAGGTAATTACTTGTGATGAAAGTTTTAGTGGTGTTTGTAGTTTGTTTTGTCTTTTGACCTTTTTTTTTTTTTTTTCTATTTAATAGTAAAATAATATTTAAGAATATATAATATTTTTGAAGTCAGAGGCAAAATGAAAGAGAGATGTACATACTAAACTCATTCTCGCTTTACTATTCATTTTTTGAAAGAAAATTAACCAATTTATTTCAAATATATAGTTATCTATTTCAATCTAAAAAATATTTATCTAATACCTATGTAAATAAAAAAAAATGGCAGAAAAACTGCTTATTTATAGAATAATTGATACAAACATATAATTATTAATTATAATAATAATTCTGAGATTATAATTAAAATTTTTGAAAATTTTGCCGGCCTTGCAGCCAGCATAGATGCAAAAATTTTATTTAGGGGATCCAAATTATAATTAACAAAATTATTATTATATTTTTTATTTTTTACATTATGAAATCGATATATGCAGTTTTTAGAATATATAATATATTTTTTGAGGTCCCAAAATTATGTTAAAAAATTAAAGAATTATAAAAATTTGTAATATGTCAAAAAATAAAGGAGTACATATTTTTCTATAACTTAATTATTACATCCCTGAACTTGTTTAAAAACTCAGGATTGTCCATCCACCATTAACTCACACATATCTAGTTAAAAAATTAAAAGACTATAAAGATGTTTACAAAATAATTATTATACACCTAAACTGTTTGAAAATTTCAGGGTGTCCAATGGTCCCTGTATTTTTTTTATTTTTATTTTTATTTTTTCTGAGAATAGGGTTCAATGATCCCCTTGGCTCCAGTAGCGACAGTCTACGTTTGTAGTCATCATAAAAAAGTATATCGCATATATAAAGGACATCTATTTTTAAATTAAAATTAAATTAAAAAATTAATGGGAAGATAAAAACCTCGTGGCACATTAAAGTCTAATTACTTTATAGTTATAATTTATAATGAAATATATTATTTTCTTATTCATGTTCAATGTCATTTACTTATTATAAGCCTTTGAAAATAAATAAGATAGTAAGAAAATGAGTTTACCATTCAATAAAAAAATCAAAATAATAATAATAACTTAAAAAATCCTTAATAAAAAAAGCACTTCAAAGCCGAGAAACATAACGATACTTTCATTATATTTCTGGGTTTTGGAGTGCATCATTTGCAAACAAATTCAATCTCGAGTCATGATTCCTAGCACAATAAAAAGATGAAATAGAACATTAGCTGTATAATGTTAGTTAGGCTAATTTGTAGTTATAGTCATCAAAATATAGTCTTATTTATCTTCAAAATCTCAAGAGTAAATTTACTTATTTGGACTCTACTGTCAGTATCAACTCTCACGAACAAGAAAATTTACGATTGATCGGAGTCAATTGGATCGGATAAATATGCAAAGTCATCTATCAAAAGTGTGAGTATTTGGGAAAAAAAAACCATCCACTCAAATGGTATTTAAGCAAATTACACTATCAACCAAGAAATTCAAGAGCACAAATGAAGAAAAGAAGAAAGATCTAGAGAAAAATAGTGTTGTATTTTTGTTGAGGGTATAGAACCCTTCTTTTGTACATTATATTTGTTTGTATAATAATACTACATCAAAATCCTTATAGAATATAAAGTATATAAAAAAAAATCACAAATATATACAAATCACATAAATTAATGTTATGGGCCAAGCCCAAACATAATAGCTAAACTTATGCTACAACCCACTGTCATTTAGTTGAAACCCGTAGCACAACCATAAAAGCCTATTACCATTGCGAGCCCATAGTGCTATTAATTGTTGAGCACAATCTCTCTAAAGTCGAGCCCATCATATGAACCAAAGTCTAGGCCTAAAGGCCTTTTAAAAAATGGGATCGAAGGTAAACAAATTTGAATTTTATGACGATCATATAACTGATTTTTTCATCGTAGAGCCACTAAGTTATTAGAAGTATTTCAGATTAATTTTCAGATAATTTTTCAATGAATAAAAGTGAAGTTGACCTCTTAAAATTTTTTTAAAAACTATATATTAGTCCAAATAAATATTTTTTAATTAATTTAACCCTATATTAGAATTTAAAATTTATTTAAATAATAAAAACAAACATTCTTATTTTAAATCAATAGATCCATGTATGAAATATAAAAATAAATTAAAAATAAAATAAATTTTCTCAAGTAGATATTATTATAAATATTAGTGATATACATTTTAAATTTTTTTGAAACATTTTCTCTCGTATTAGCATTGAGTCCCTTATATTTTTCAACAGATTTAGTAATTTTTTCTAAAATGCTCGAGTCTTTTTGGAAATAATTTTCCTGAAAAATTTAAATTTATATCAATTATTTTTCAAAATAGTATTATTAGATATTTCTTATTTTACTTCTTTACTAATGAAATTATATATTATTTTTATATTGCACTCACACATATTTGAAAAACACATCTTTGACATTGATCTAGTGTGTTTAAGTAATTAATTATCCACATATTGATCCTAAAAATCAAGACAAGATTAAAAAAAAAATTTATGATGAAAATACTTTTAAAATAATCTAATGTGTATATATTAAGATTAAATCTGTAATATATATTTCATTTTGACATGTAAAGTTAAAATTAATTTTATTTGAAATAAGAAAAACGATGAATTTTCTCCCTTTTAAAAAAATTGAGAAAAAAAGAGAGAAATTGAACTAAATATAAGTGTAAAGTAAAAATTAAACCTAAAAATACTGAATAGAAAAGATTTTGAGATAAAAATGAGAATTAAAAAATAATTAATTAGAGAAAATACGGATTTTTATTAAGGACCAAAAAATAATAATTTTTTAATGTTTTAAATTATTTTATTTCAATAAATTTATAAGTATAAAATATGATTTTTTTTAATTTTTTTTACTTAAATATCCTTTAAATAACAGAATAAGAGTTAAATTAACTAAAAAAATTAATTTAGACTAATATATACTTTTTAAAAAAAATTTAGAAGCGCAATTGAAAATTTATTTGCCAAAAAATTCATTAAAAATTGATATGAAATATTTATATTCATTCAGTGATTTTGATGATGAAAAGTTAATTATATGACTACTATAAAATTTGAAC
>CATIWR010175450.1:0-14142 GCA_949677035.1 Omphalea diandra
TTTTTTCAGATACCGAAGAATAAGAATTGGACACCTTCGTGCTTTCAGTGTTACATCATTTCATATGGACCACAGGTCGTCGGCTGAATCCAAACTCTCTCTCTTCTGGTGTCATATACATAGATGTGCATTAAGTAAATGTTGATTGTGTGTAGGATGGATAAAACCTATATGCATATGTATTTTGAACATGAATGATATGAGTTATGTAAATGAAAATGGTCGTTACAGCTTGACAAAAGGTGAATGTTAGTGCTAAAACACAAGCATAAAGATCTAAAAAATACTAAACATGCATATGCATACACTATACTTTCACCTTCTAAGGCTAACTATAAATATATATCATTCATACATGCCAAATGGGAAGAATGTGCAAACAGCTATAAAAAGATCTTATTTTTATAAAAATGTGTACAAGCATTATCATATGTCAAAGCATAAAAGATGGCCTAATTAAAAGGGTTATGTTTATAATCCAAGAGGCAATGTGCTTCAAGGATACAAACCTAGGAAATATGCACTTAAGAAATATATGCAAATATCTCCTAGAGTTAGAAAGTAGCATGAATATTTAAATGGTGACTATTATATTATGGTTTATTTGGAGAAATTGCCTATTGTTACTATTATAGATTGCATGATGAGAAATTGGCAAAAACTAACCCATAAGCACCCAAAAGGATTTAGGTACCTAAAACCAAGTGATTTTGCCTTAAAGGTGTGCTTGCAATAAAGATGAATGGTACTTAGATAGTGGTTGTTAAAAGCACATGATAGGTTACATGAACTTGTTTCCAAATTTGATAAAGTTGAAAGACATGAAAATGTCTTTATTGGTGACAATAGGAAGGTAAAGATTATGGATATAGGCAAAATTGGTATGGATGGTGATTCACACATTATTGACAAAATACTATTGGTTTATGGTCTTAAACATAACTTGTTAAGTATAAGCCAATTATGTGATAAAGGGTTAAGAGTTATGTTTAAATCTTAAGTTTGCTATATGTCAAGAATGAGTTACAACAAACTACTTTTCATAGGTAATAGAGTTAAACATATATGTGTGGTTGATTTAAATTCTATGGATAATAAAGATGTTAAGTATTTAGTGACCATAATTCATGAAGGTTGAATTTAACATAAAAGGCTTGAACATGGTGGCATGGAGTTGATCAATAAAATAAAAGAGAAATACTCTATGGAAGGACTTTCCAAAATCAACTTAACCAAAGACAAAATTGTTATGCATGTTAAAGAAGTAAACCAGTCAAATCTTTATTCAAAGCTAAAAACAAGGTAACATCTCAAGACCTCTCCAACTATTGTACGCGGATCTTTTTAGCCATATTAGAGTAACTAGTATCAGTTGCATGTATTATGGATTTATTATTGTTCATGATTATTCATGATTCAATTAGGTTCTATTCCTTCCTTATAAGGATTCCTATTTTGATATTTTTAAATCTTTTATAAAAAAAGTCCAAAATGAAAAGGATTTGAAAATTTTATCCACAAGAGTGATCATGATAGAGATTCTGAAAATGAAAAGTTCCAAAGTTTCAAACGTTTTGTTATAAAAATGGGATTTTACATAACTTTTCTACTCTTAGAAATCCTTAACAAAATGATGTATTTAAGAGGAAAATAGAACTTCATAAGAGATGGATAAGACTATTCTAAATGGATATAATTTTCCAAAATACTTTTGGGCTAAAGCCATCAAGACATCTTGCTATGTTTTAAATAGAGTTCAAGTGATTCATATTTTAAAGAAAACTCTTCATGAGATAGAACTAAAGGAAACCAAAAGTTACATATTTTAGGTTTTTTAATTGCAAATGTTTTATTTGAATGCTAAGGATAAACTTGGTAAATTCAATTCCAAATCTAATAAAGGTATCTTCTTATGTTACTCCACCTCTAGCAATAAGTATAAAGTCTTTAACAAGAGAACTCTTATTATTAAAGAGTCGATGCATGTTGTATTTGATGAATTTAACCAAACTTTCATAAGGAAGGAAAAAGATGTTTATAATGTTATAGGTCCTATGGATGAGCTCAATATCAAGGAAAAAGAAATGGCAATGACGAATCTAGAATTGAAGATCCTCCTTAACTCAATGAACATATTGTCTAAGAGCTTAAAAAAGATTGGATACATAAGAAGGACCATCTTAATGATTTCATCATTGAATAATATAAAAAGGGTAACAACTAGATCTTCTTCAAGAAATACGTATAATAATCTTACCTTTGTCTCTCTTATTAAGCCTAAGACCACAAATAAGGCCATTATAGAATAAAATTGGTTCTTGTGATAGAAAGAATAGCTCAATCAATTTCAAATGAATAAACTATGGATTTTAGTTCGAAAATCCAAAGATCATTCCATTATAAGAACAAAATGAGTGTTTAGAAACAAGTTTGATGCCATAATAAGAAATAAGTCTAGGCTTAGTAGCCAAGGGTTACAACTGAAAGGAAACATATTTGCCCTTATTACAAGGTAAAAAGTAATTAGGATCTTTCTTGTATTTACATCATTCATGAATTTTAAATTATTTCAAGTGGATGTGAAAAGTGCTTCTATAAACGGATATATAGAGGAGGAAGTCTATGTAGAACAACCTCCTAGTTTTGAGAGTCATGAGTTTTAAAACCATATTTTAAACTCACAAAATCCTTATATGGCTTGAAGCAAGTAACTTTCTTCAACAAAAGGGTTTTACAATTTGTTTTAGTTGGCACTACAATTTCTACCAAAACGCATGCCAATGATATCTTGATAGTCCAAATTTATGTTGATGATATTATATTTGATGCTACTAATGTTTCTTGTATGAAGGTTTTTTTTAAAAATGTAATGAAAAGTTAAGTTGAAATGCATACAATGGGAAAGCTTAAATTCTTCCATAGGCTTCAAATCAAATAAGGAAAGGAAGGAATCTTAATCAACCAAACAAAATACACCAAAAAGCTTTTAAAAAGATTTGGCATGGACATAAGCAAGCCTTACAAGACTTCTATGAGTACAAATACCAAACTTGACTTAGATAAAAAAGGTAAGGTGATAGATTAAGAGCTCCTATAGAGGTATGACTGGGAGCCTTTTGTATCTAACTGCTTCTAAACATGACAATTTTTTTAGCATTTATCTTTATGTTTGATTTCAACCTAGTCTTAAAGAGTCTCACTTACATGTTGCTAAGAAAATTCTTAAGTACTTAAATGAGACACTAAACTTAGGATTATGGTATTCTAAAGGATCATCTTTTGATCACAGGATATTTAGATGTTAACTTTGCTAGATGCGCCTTAGTTAGAAGAAGTATCTTAAACACTTATCATTTGCTAGGTCACTCATTAGTGTGATAGAGTATTAAAAAACAAAACTTAGTAACCAGTTCCACTATTAAAGTAGAATATGTCATTGCTATTTTATGTTGTACTCAAATCTTTTAGATGAAGTAATAACTTATAGACCGTAGTATCATTATATATTATATGGCTATCAAGTGTGATAACACTAGTGCAATCAACTTAACAAAGAATCCCATTTAATAATCTAGGAGCAAGAATATAGATACTAGACATCATTGTATTAGAGATCATATTAATAATGAAGAGGTTGTGCTTAAAGTTTTGGACACCAATCATTAATTGACAAATATTTTTATAAGCCTCTATATGATGAAAAGATATTATTTATTAAGAGGTTACTTAGAATGATTGATGATAACTCCTTGTGAAAGCTTAGTTATGGTACCTTTTATCTTTATTCATCTTACTTAGGGACTAAATTGTTAAGTTTCATTCATGAAAAATTGATTTTCAAATGAATTTCAAAACTTGAATTGAACCAAATCACCATTAAAGGCCTTTACTTTGGTATTGAGTTTGTGATTGGCTCAAATAAAAACTTTCCTAATTAACATTTTTAAGGTCATGCTTTTTCATAATTAAAGGATTGGAAGTGAGTACTAGAAGTGCATTTGAGCTTCCATGCTTTGAGAAAAAGAGTGAAAAAGGGTCTAAAAATTGCTATTGGATTAGCTCAATTCACCTAGATGAATGGTCCAATTAAAGGGTATGGACAACTAAATTCCTAAAGTGAATGACCTAACCCCTTATATTGAGCTCCTATTCCATATTGACTAGTATTCATTTTAGAATGGCCTTGTTAACTTTTTGGGTTTTCAAAAAATAAAAATTATTTTAAAAAAGGCCCATTTTATCATTGCAAATGACCCATTATAAAAGAAAAAATCATAGATTTTAGGCCTTTATTTTGCGAGTTGCATATAAATATTTTGTTATTTTCATTCTTTATAGTCTTTTTTACATTTCTTCTTTTTAGAACCCTAATTTCAATCCTTGATAAGAACTTCTCTTAAACCAAATTTCTTCTAAATTAAAATTGTAACTAAGAAACTTTCTTTCAAAAGGAAAACACCCTAAGTTGAAACATCTCCACCTTCAACCTCTTTATAAATGAGTCGTTTAGAGTTGGTATATCTGTTAGGGACATTCTTAGACTTGTTACCAACTCTCCTAAGTAGCCTTGAACTAGAAGGAATAAGGAAGAGTCCTCTAAGGCCAAAACAAAGAAAGGGTAAAGAGAAAGCCAAAGAGAAGACAACTAAAAAATGGAGCACCCCAAAGAAGGTTATTACTACTTCATCTGTATAATATGCCCTTATAATCATAGGAAAAATTCCCATAGGAATAAGATTCACCTATAAAGAACACAAGGAAAAAGGCTACCTAATGATGAGAAAGGAATCCTACATAGGAGATTTATTATCTTCAAACCTTTTAAGCAATTTGGACTTTTCAATAAGGTAATTAACTTATTTTACTAATACATGATGGGAGAAATTTATACAAATTAGGGAAGAAACCTATGAGAATATTGATTCCTCTAAACCCTTCTAACTATAAAAAGAAACCTATTGGATTCAATATTACATTTCTAGCTAGAGGGTAAAGTGAAGTTAATAAACCAAGAATACTTAGTTGTTATGTTTCTTATCTAATATGAGAGAGTAGGGCAAGTACCCTTATATTTTGATGAATAAGCTTGCTAGGAGAGTTAATAAGGCTTAAGACACCTTTTAAGAAATCTAAAAGTAAGGTGTCCTCTTTGTTTGATATGAAAATAAAGGTATGCCACAGGTTCATTTCATGGAACCTAAATGTATGGCATAAATCTCTAGGTAACATTTAAGACTTGAAAACTCTTCCTCTTTAATTGCATAAAGCATAAAATTATAAGGAGAACTCCTTGATGGATCTTTATCAAGCTCTATGAGCAAACTAATAGAATAGGGGTCACAACAAATGGATATTTTATTATGAGAATGGCAAGGTACTTAAATTTATTTGATCCTACTTCTAATGGCAACTATATGATCTCTAATATTAATAAAAATATGATTAAGTAAAAGATGTTCATTATAATTAGGGTCAGGAAGTCAATTAATGGGGTTCTTCACTTGATAAAAAGAGGTGAAGTTATGTACTATGCATTTTTGAATAAGTGATTCATTTCTTTACAATGAAAGATTATCTATATTCCATTTATGGTACAAAAATTTAGATATGCATGAAGCAAAAGTACATGTGACATAGATTTGGTGCCTAAATGCTATAAGTTCTATAAATTCTGTATCAATCTGATACAAAATAAACATTAAAGATTTTAGACATATCATAATGTGTAAATTAGTGTACAAACTTTAAATTTAATACTTACTTTAGTTTCTTCTTTAACCTCTTAGGATTGCAGCTTTATAGATATCCTCACCGTATTGTTGAAAAAACTTCAGTTTGTTAGGGAAAATATCAAAAATATGGATCCCAGCTACATTGCCATGGCATTCACCTCATTGATTGCTCCTGTAGGTAGCTTTCATAACCATGTACCTTTGAATCCACCACTCTTCTCCTGAACTACATGCTATGGCAGAACATAAATTATTCAAGAGATAATGAAGACAAATTTAAGGAAAATAAGTATGTAACATACAAATATCATACCCAATATCCCATTATAAACAAAAATAGCTTGGGTTCCACCAAATAACTACAAGTTTCCATTTGTAACAAATAAATCAATTATAACCACTTCTCCATTTACAACAACACAAACGCTTCCATCTATAACAAATAAATCAATTACTAACCACAATATTAACATACTAAAATCAAATATATAACTATTCATACATAAAATTTAGCAATTATAACATTCTAATCCATTTGTAATTGGCATTCCTATGTTGCATAATATTCCATTTGTTTAATCACCAACAATAATTTCTTTTAAGCAATCCCATCTGTGCATATTTACATATACAATCAAACTGAATCATGTAATTCTTTTATTATGGTAAGCTTAATGTCATTTGCTAATAACAAAATAAGATTTTACAACTTAAATGTTTATTGGTTTCTTACAAATTAAAAAGGGTATGGTAGATTTAGCTATTGTACCTAATAACACCTTGAATTGAGTTATAATATGAAATCCAAAATAATAATAATAATAGTAAGCAGACTGATAATGAATGATGAAATAATTCAATATAGATGACCTATGTAAGCCACATGTTGAATTCATTTTGTACATTTTCATATGTTGCTTCATTGCCCTCAATATTGGTGCATTACAAAAAACTCTCCATCTATAGAGTTTGTCTACCAGTAACATAAAAAGATGATAAAATAAATTACCATCAATAAGGGAGGGAGAACAACAAGTTCTCTTAAAAAAGATAAAAATCAAAATGAAGATGATAAAAACCTCACCTTATTTATAGTAACTATGAATTTTTTATTCCTCATTTTAAGAGATTAAGTGATTCTATTATTTGTGGTTCCAAGCCATGCATCATGTCAATGACTAAGATGGCAATATCACACAAACTTGAACCCCTTGATTGTAGATTAGTAAGGACTCATGTCTAAGTGTATAAATAATTAATAAACTAGAGACCTTTAATTTGGCATCGACTTTCTCTCTCTTATGTTCATAGCAAGGAAGTATTTTGCACCAATTTATTGTGTTATACCCCTAGCCTCACCTTCCTAAACATTACACCCTCTAAACATTAGAGAAAAAAACTAGATCATTTGGTAAGAAAAATGTCATACTCTTTTCAAGAAAACATTTTATAAATTTTGAAATCAAGTGTTTTCTAGGGTTTGTCTTACTGTATTTAGAATTTCATAAGTTGTTTTTATTCCCAAAGATCAAAAGCCAAAAAGTTTCAAGGGGAATATGAAATTGTTCAAATTAAAAATTTACCTCCACATTGACCTGATATTCATCATCCATTTCTAGCATTCTTAGTATGCGTTGGGCTAAGAGAATTCGAGTGCATAAAACATTCTTACACATACAAAGGCATCATAATTTAAAATCCAAGTCTAACGAGGTTAATAAATAACACAAATGTTTAACAAGAAGCTGCCCAGAGAGACCTGACATAGTATAGGTAGAATCAGGGATCCTGCTTTCCATAACTTTAGATCTTACAACCATGTGCCTAGGTAACTTATTCCTTTTATGCAATTTGTAATCAAAATAGGTCTAATCAAACTCCTCTTACAAAAATTAAGTCCATAGTACTCCCATATTCTTCCTTGGAATATATAAAAAGTAATACAAAGTAATTATGAAAACATAAAATTTTATGATTAAAACGATGTAAACTAATGAATCTAGATAATTAAAAGACTGAATGCCACAAAAAGAAATTGATACTTGGTAAACATCATAAGAGAACTCACTATTACACAAAAATGAAGTGACATAAAGAAACAATTCGCTTAGAGGCTACATTAGACCATCATCTTATATTCAATTCAAACATCTAATGACTAAATATGTCTTAGTGCATAAAAAACTTGCTAATATTGGCATCTTCAAAATTGTCATAACTTTAGAAACATCATTTTATTAAAAAGGACAAAAATATTATTATCCAATGGAAATATCTACATAAACAGTGTGCAAAGGTATGTAAAAGTAACTACTTTTTTTTCTGCCCATATTCTATTACCTTTAAAGTTGAAAGAGTGGAGCTAGAGGAGAAGAGGAAGGAAAGAGAACTAAAACCCTATAACCTTTAATATCTACTACTAATGAACATAATTTGATATAGTCATTTGAAGCTAATAAACATCACAACTTTAGTTTCTTCTTTGATTTCTTCTATATTTTCAGTATGTAATTTGTAGTTTAGGAAGATTCAGTATTGGTTCTTCTTCAATTTGATGTTGGTTCTTCTTTGGTGTCTTCTTCAACCTTATTTTGGAACTAATTTAGAGATTAGGTGATTTTTATTCTTCAAAATTTTTGTTATTCAATTTAGGAGATTTTAGGTTGGATATAATTAGGGATTTTAAGGATTTGGAGTTGGGGGTTTATCCGACTTTGAGATTTATTGAATTGGGGGTATCTATAATTTGAGGGTCGTATTTCACGAATAACGACCACATCTTCATGTGGTTGCTATTTTCTTACATAAAACTGCTTCACTTACATGATCTAGCGACCATACTATTATGGTCGCTATCTTCAACTTTTCTTTTGCAACCTTATAAACTTGTGGTCACTAAAATGATTTTCGTTACATTTAGTGACCACATGTAATGAGATTGATTGCAAATAGAGACCATATGCCATGTGATCACTATTTATAATGAATCTCATTACATATGGTCATGTGGTTGCTATTTAGAAAGCATAATTTATGGTCTCTAAATAGTTGCCATATTTGGTGTCACTTAATGACCACATCTTGATGGCTAAATCACCCATCTTTTTTTTCTTTTCATTTAGAGACCACTTAAAGGCTACTATATGCAGTCTTATATGTTTGACTAATTTGGTCACCATTTGATAGCAAGATGGTATCTAATTTCATTTTTACTCCATTAGACTTAAAATAGTAGCATTGGTCACTAAGTGGTAGCTAAATAACGACCACATCTATATGGTAGTTAAATGTGGTCTCTAAATCAATATATATATTTTTATAATGGTAGGCAACTATGAAGAAACAATGTGGTGCCTTAATAATAGATGATACATAACTTAAAACCTTCATTTATAGTCTTTAACTTTTAGCCATCAATCATGATATCAATCTTATGCTTAACTTGTAAAAAAATTTGTGTTTGTTGGGAGGGGGGGGGGGAGGGGGGGGTGAGCTCCTTATGAGAAACTTAGTAAGGAATTGTACATGTCCATATGCATGCTTACATGCCTTTACCTAAATGCATCTTTAGCTACACGACATATCATTTGCGTACATCATATACAAAGTAAAACACTACATATATGGATAGTCAGGTCCATGGCAATCCTTAGTTGATTTACTTATCTTTCTTGCATAGGAGGGTTGCCTCGCCAATCATACAATCATAGGAGAGTTACCACACCAATTGTGTCTTTCTCTTGCACGTAAGAATTTCTCACTAATCGTGTCATACCTGTATAACATTTAATTTTCATAGATTGGTCATATCATCCTTTCATAGCTAGCTATGACTTTTTGGATTCCCATTTCTTCCTTAAACTACCCTTACATCACATGGCAATTAAACATATTCATGACATTTCATTTCATTCATACAAATGCATATGACTTTTATATCAACATAATTTGGCCTACTATGGCCTAAATGTAAATTTATGATGTGTGTATGCAATGGACATTAAAAAACATGATAAGATCCCTCACCTTTCATTACTAGCCATAACTGTTCCTTGCCTTAGATTCCTTCTTTCTCTATCTCTTTACCTTAGCCTTACTTACTCTTAATAGTCTCACTCATACACATGCTTAAGCATAGACATCCATTACATTATTAGTATAACATTTGAAATATGGTGAGTTACTCAAACTGATCCATAGTACACATAAAATATATCATAATGGAGCAAATGCTCTTATAAGGATAATAATGTCCTAAACATCAATCAACCATGCAAACATAACTTTCATTAACTCTAGCTTATATCATAAGTATCATCATTTATACTTAGCTTATTGTCACCATTTTCCTTTTATCTCATTCATAATAACAAAATTAACATTACAATTAAATAATGTCAAAATCTATAATTATAATCCTTAACTCATTTCATGATCATCAATTTACACTTCCAAATTCATTAATATATTTATTTCTCATCATAGTCTGTCTATATACTTATTAAGACATTCATGTATTATCCTAATCCAACTAAATGAAGAATATCCCCTTCATTCATATACAACATTAATAAGAAGGTCTAAAGTTTCAAAGTACGCTTTAGTATAACTAGACAAACAAAAGTGAACCCACCCCTCTCATATTTAGCCTAGTATGCCATTAAGATTTTGACTACCTTAGTTTGCATAGACACACTATAAAGATAATTCATCATTAAGATTGGGTGACTATGTTTTTCTATAACTAAGTTATGAGAAGTAAAAGATTGAAGACGTCATCACTCAAGTAATAACCATCGTCATCTTATTTTGTGTTTCTCCAATTATTTAATCTTTATTAATAGGAATCCTTAGGTAAGGGAATTTAGAAAATTTTCAATTTCTTCTATTGTGATGTTATATATAAAACGTATCTTAACTTAGTCGCTACCCCGAAGTGATTAACAATAGAACTAAAATCATCATTTGATCCACATTAGAGAGCATGGATATTAAGATAATAAAAATTAGGAAAGCCCTTGTTTGAGTTCCTTGGGTTTAGCTCGAACTGATGGAATCTTGCTTACGATTTCATCCTTTTATCAACCATTAGGGGATCGAGAGCATAAGAGTCATACATTGGCAATAATCCCTAATCATGGCATGAGATTGAACTAATAGGGTCCTTTTAAGCCTTGCAAAATTTTAAAGCCCTTATTCTAAAAAGGTGGTCATTGAGGGACCAAAAATGTGATAATATATTAGTACTAACCTTAGGGAATGCAGAGTCACCACTCGATTTTGGTCGAAACAAGAATCCAGGGAAAACAAAATCTGAACTTAACCTTAGTCAATTAGAAGGCCCATTTCATCTTCACCCCATCAGAGATCATATTTGAAAATTGGGTATGACTTGGGGAAGAGGTTAGACACCCCTCAAATTGCTCGAATATTAGGATCTAGCCTTCGGGCATTTTTGATTCACTTTTAACATTTTAGTCAAGTTATTGATTAGTTCAATTATCACCCTTACGTATACACATAAACACGATGTAATTCAAAAAACCAAGTCATCAACTCAAAAGGGGACAGGGATCATGCATCATGGCAAAGGGTCTTCACATGCATTATCGTCCATCCACACACGATCATCCATAATGGGGAGGTGGCCATGTGACATGGCATAGGGTTTTTATATGCATTATCATTTATCCACATAAAGTGTAACCATGCATAATCACATAATTATGGAAAAGTGGTTAAGACCAAGTTCATGGTCTAATCCCAAATAACCATCTATACTTAAAAAAAGAATTAGGTTAGTAATGGATCACATAAAAATAAATAAACAAAGGAATCTAAAGTAAACAAAGAAAGGAAAGTAAGGTCCATAATGATCATAATACCACATCTCCATAGTCACGGTACCTAGCATGTATCTAAGTCTAAGATAGCACATTCAATAATCACAAACCAGAATTTATAGCTTATAACACACATACACAAGTTCATGAATCATGAATTAAAAAAAAAAAAAAGGAAATGAACATACACACACACATGCTAAGCATTTAGAGGATGTTAAATAGCCTAGGACAAAGATTCATCCAAGTGAGGTCATAGGGTCATTGAACTGTCACTTACATTGCTCATAAAGAACTATTAACACTTTGGACAGAATCTAACATGGCAATAGCTCAAATTCCCACATCAAACCAAGTAATCAAAGGCTTAGAAAACATTATTCACATTACCACACATGGATTTTGTAACATCCACATCCACATTCATTGGCATTACCACATGAACATATTCATTGCATAAATGATTTGAAATCCCACATGAATATATAAATTGGATAAATGATCATATAGACATGTAAATTGGATAAGCACAACGATAACACTTGTAACATTGCATTTGGGACACTTGAACATATATGTAATATTTGTATAGTTGCATGGCAAATTGTATTTTGTTATGTGCATGGTATAACATCATAAATAATGTTCTATAGAGCTTATTTACAAGTATAAGGAACATCTAGGGATTAGAAGATGGATGGAGGTGCTTAATGAGTGAAGAAGAGGGACTAAAAGAGTAAAGTGAACTTCTAGCCAATGGAAGTGAAACACCATGATTCTGCTTTATTACAATAGGTTTACAAGTGAAAATTTTCACCTTTGAGGATCAAAATAGAGAGAATAAATATAAGGGACAAAATAAGAAAGAGAGAGCTAAGAAAGAAAGTAAGAAATGAAGAAGAAAAAGAAGAAGGAGAGGGAGATGAGTGAGCTGCTCAGGAAAGAATCCTAAGGTTTTCTGATTCTGGGACAATAGATAAGTTAATTTATCTTCTTCCCACATGAAATTAAGCCCTCATGACATGTTGATAATGGATGGTTAGTGAGAATTATGGAGTATTTGAGGTAGAACTCTTGGATGGAAGATTAAATACAAGAGAATAAGAGCTGATTGTGTTGGTTTTATTGTTAGAGCAGAATTTTTTACCTATGAGTTCATAACCCTCAAAGAGGAATTAGGGAAAGTGAAAAATATGAAAGTTGCAGCTTGCCTCGTATAAATTCATATGAAATAGTTTTTCTTGAATTTGTGTGTCTGACAAGATATGGCTTCTTCATTAGGTGTGGTTCACAACCAACCGAAATAACCTTAGTCATTATGTTTTCATATATTTTGATGACTTTATGTGCTGATTTAGACAAAGTGTAAAACATGAAATTTGTATGGTTATATCCCCTCTAAATACATGTTAATTAGTTTTGATGATTTGTTATGTGGAAAAAGATATAGCTCATTGATTGCGATTGACCTTGTACCCGGATGAAACCTCACCTGTCTTTTAATTATGTTTTCCAAGAATTTGATGGTCATAGATTAAGAATTTGGTGATGTGACACACTGAAAGTTGTGTATTTATGTTTTATCTACATTCTTGTAAGATATTTTTGCCAAATCTAGTATGGTTGTTGAGATATTGCCCCTTCATCGTGACTGATTATCATTATGTTAAAAACCTACTCACCCTAAGATTGGTCATTTTTTTGGTGACTTTATAGACTGAATTAGACAATGTGTAAGACATGAAAAATGTTCCTTTATGTGTTTTATAACTTTTGATAAATCATTTTTTCAATTGTTTTGTAAAATTGGAGATATTCCCAAGATTGTAAGACCTACTCATAATAAGATGACATTGAAACAGGGCAAAATTCAAAAATTCACCACATTTTCTATATGTCTTATATTAATATGAAATTTGAGTATGTTGTATCAAAATGTGTTAAGTTTATTTGAAAAAAAGAATGAAGTCATTTGGATAAGTAAGTCTAGAGTTATTACTGTAAGAGTGTAATAAGCTCAGGCTGCCACATAAGGAAAATATGCATAAACACTAGGTCCACTTGCATGGATCATGCCATAGTTGCATACCAAGCATTCATAATCATATTGACATACTTATAGCCATGTATGTATCAAATGTTAGGATTTCAACACTTTGATGGAGCCCTAGAGAGAGAACCAAACCTACCATAAAGGTTGGTCACATCAAAAGGTGAGTAAAAACCATGATTAGATTCTAATGTGTATGTGTGATAATTTTATGATACGATTATGTTCTACTACATCTACATGTGATTGAATTGTTACACTTTATATGTGAATCCAAGTAAAGTGAGAATTATGTGCTCGTAATGTATCATCCATATCCCCATTCATTGGCATTTGAATATATTCATTGCACAAATGATATGAAATCACATATGAACATATGCACTATATCAAATGATATGAAATCTCACATGAACATATGCACAGGATAGATAATCAATTAGACATGTGAATTCTAAAAACATGACAATGACAATTGCACCATTGCATTTGAGATGCTTGAACATATATACAGTGT
>CATIWR010175466.1:0-28003 GCA_949677035.1 Omphalea diandra
CCGTAGTTTTTCTAGGCCAGTACTTCATGCAGCAGCAAGAGTTGTACAGGAGATGGGAAAAAGTCGGGCTGCTGCCTTTGCTTTAGGCTTGCAAGATATTGATGAAGGAGTTAATGTGAATGCATATTCTGAGGCTGTAGAAGAAGACTTCAATGAAAATCCATATGCAAATGGTAACACTTTCTTTACTTTTTCTTTAGTATGTATCTTTAATGTCACATTGCAGGGTGATCTCTGATCATCAAAAACTTAAAATCTATTTCTGTTTCAAAGGAATGACTAATGTACTAGGTGTTTTAGGTGAGATGGCTTGTTTTATGACTTGTTTTGATTGGTTACATACTAATTCTCTATTCTCTTATTCTTGATAAGTTTTCTTTTTTTCTTTTTTTTGGGTAAATCAATCAAAGAATTATATTAAGATTAAAACAGTAAAACAGTTTGTACGTCAAGAACAATCATTCTCAACAACTACTGACCAAAAGAACAAAAGACAACTACAACACAACAAATTACAAAACTAACATCCTTAAATTAACTACATTATTTAATATCATAACAGTATTCATCAACTGGAAAAACCTTCTGCTGAAAAAACTTCTGATCCTAGCATACCAACATAGTAAACAAGAGCATTGAGAACAGCATTTTTTGACCAAGCATCATGTTCTTGCCTCCAACTTTCATACTAAACCAGTATGTTTCACGATGCTAAGCCATAGGAGCCCTGATAATGCCACAGGTCCTTGTTACAGTACTTCAAATTTCTCTTGAAAAAGAATAACTGAAGAAGAGTGACAAATTCATTAGGACCATCTCAAAAAACATATATCCTGAAAGCCCCAGTTCTGCATATAAGTCAGTTGACAATCTTTCCTTTATAGCTAACCTTGTGATAAAATATATCTAGGAATGTGTTTAGATCTCCAGGACTAGCTTCTTTTAGTTGACTTTAGCCCCATACTGTCTCATAGCACACCAAGCACTATTGACAGAAAATCTACCAGAAGAGTGAAGCTTCACACAGCTCTATCCTCCTCATCAGAATAAACAGACTATAATGTTTCTGAAAAGCCCAGGCTTGCTCTTTGACATAGTCAATTGGGTTTGGTACGTACCACTCCCCTCTTCGCCAAACATCACAAAGCTTAGCATCTCTAGGCACCACTGTGTCATTAATGTTAATGAGAGGAAACTTATCCGAGAGAGATTCTCCATCCAACCAAGGGTCATGCCAAAATCCTTTATCCTTACTATTCCCTCTTTATAGCTATACAAATTTCTTAACCTCGGATCTCAACCCGGTAATATTCCCCCAGTAACATCATGTGCCTTAGTGATACCCCAAAAGCTCGACCTTTGGTGTTTGTTAGCAATAACCTATTGAGCCTAGAGTGTAGACTTATTTGTCTATAAATCCCGTCTTACATTTGTTACAGTGTTATTCGAATTTCTCCTACACTAAACCCGAGATCTCGTTCCTCTTCAGGCGAACACTCATCACCACTATCCACCAGACCTTTCTTGGAAGCAACATAATCTTTCCATGGAAAGCTCTAACCAAGCCTCTTCACTTCATTAAGTGCCTTCCAAGTTCTTTTGTCCTTCCTTCTTTAACTGGAAATTTTATTTATTAAGATCTTCTGTTTCTTTTAAATGATACGTTATGTTATATTAGTTTTTGGGTGCTCAGGAATTTCAGAATTAAGTTTTGGACATTTGTGTATGGATGCATAAATTGATCAATATGGGCCAGTTCTGTGAGAAATTCCAATGCCTTTCATGAGTCCACTTAAGTATTGGGAAAACGATTTGTGTAATCTCAGTTAACTTCAAACTTTCTATTTTATCACTGAATTGTCAATTTTAATAATATCATTGCCTTGTAAGTTTTCTTCCTTTTTCCTATATTTTGTTGGCAGTTAATTTGAGATGTTATCATTTTACGGTCCAAGGTTTACATTTACTAGTTTTTAATTTAGGCATTGTGTGGGTTGTAATTTTAACTATAAAATCATCATCATCATTATTATTATTATCTTAAATTACAAATACCTTGAATATGCATTTATTGTTTCAACACAAATAAATAAAATAATAATTTATTTGTAATTTCAAATATTACTTTCAAATTAGTAAGTAAATAATAATTGATTGTATTATAAAAGAAATGTTTACTATATTCTTAATTTTCTATTTTTTGTTTAGCATCATTTTCCTCTTTTTGCTATTTTTCCCCCTTTTTACTTATGTATTTTTTCCTTGCCTTTTAGCTTTTTTTCTTTCTTTATATAATCTTTTAATTAATACTTCCATCTACTAAATAGTATGAAATGGCAATATTTTGTAGCTTCTAATAGCCTTTTTTCAAGAATACCCATTTTGTATCATCTTCTAATTTAGTGTATAAATTGTTTAGCATTGCACATTGGTTTATGGGTTTCCAACATCCTCTGCTTGTCTCTTTCTCTCCCCTTGTAGGCGTCCGAAGGGTCTCTTCTGTATCTAGTGCAACTGGTGGTAAAGATACAATTGCTGGTTTATTAGCTTCATTGATGGAGGTGGTGCGAACAACTGTAGCCTGTGAATGTGTCTATGTTCGGGCGATGGTGATCAAGGCATTGATATGGATGCAAGTAGCACATGAATCATTTGATGAACTAGAGTCTATTATTGCATCAGAGCTTTCTGATCCAGCTTGGCCTGCCACACTGTTGAATGATATTTTGCTCACACTGCATGCTCGTTTTAAGGTGAGATTAATACTAAAGAATACCCTGTAACTTGTTAACATTGTTTCTTTCTTACAGATTTGGAATATTATATAGATTTTCTCCTTCTTCATTCTGGTTTCTGTGTAAATATTTGTTGGAGATACCAGGGGCATAAGTGCGTTATAATTATTTTTTTAGGACTAGAATTTAGCTTGGCTCAGCATAACGTTATTAATCTTTCTACTTGGTCAAGCCCCAGCCCCAACACCAGAATTTTTGTAGATTTTTATATTGTTTGCCTTGTTTCTAGTTTCCTTTTCTTGAGCTATTTTCAGTCCACTTCATCATCTATATCCTCATCATCATTTTGAAAGTCAATGTAGTTGTTGGTAAATTTTCATTTTTTATCAATATCCCAAGTGTAACTTTTGTTATCATCATCATCTTGATAAGTCAATATATTTTTGATTTCTGTCATAGTAGGCACCAGTGCTTGGACCAACTTGTTTGCTTTAACAGTACTGTGTTGAGTAAACACACATGCACACACAAGTGTATATTTGTGCACGCCCTCCACCACCCCCCCCACATAAAAAAAAAAAAAAACTCAAAGTGGGATTGTTATTAGTATTACTGGTTCTCATAGTTTAAATTGTAATCCTTCTAGCATAGTTTACAGTTCACTCTTGAACTGGTTCATAGGAAAGCTAATGCAACCTTTGTTTTATTCTTTTCATTTGTTACTTGTGCATTGTTCCACATCCAAAACAGCAATTATTTACTAATTATTGCATTAATTGATCAGGCAACTCCTGATATGGCCGTCACTCTGCTTGAAATTGCAAGGATATTTGCGACCAAAGTTCCAGGCAAAATTGATGCTGATGTGTTGCAACTGCTTTGGAAAGTAGGTTTTACTCTACTTGTCATTTCATTATAGGAATGATGCATTTGCTTCTTTGTTCCCATTTGTGTCTCTAAGAATCATTTAGCAAGTATCTCCAAATTTGACCTGGTTGGTTTGGTGATTATGGTATGTGTGTAACAGTGATTTTCACTTACCCTTAGAGAAGCATTGATTTTAATTGACTGCCATTGTTGCTTTTCTAGACATGCCTTGTTGGCGCTGGTCCTGGTGGGAAGCATACAGCATTGGAAGCAGTGACTATAGTTCTTGACCTACCACCACCACAACCTGGGTCAATGTCAGGACTCACATCAGTTGATAGGGTATCTGCATCTGATCCAAAGTCAGCTCTGGCATTACAGAGATTAGTCCAAGCAGCAGTAAGTGTAGAAAAGTACTAATTGGCTTGATTTATTATTCTTTGGGCATTCTAATCGTTTAACTGGGAACCTACAGGTATGGTTCCTTGGAGAAAATGCAAATTATGCTGCTTCTGAATATGCTTGGGAATCTGCAACCCCTCCTGGTACCGCACTAATGATGCTAGATGCTGATAAAATGGTTGCTGCTGCTAGTTCCCGTAACCCCACTTTAGCTGGTGCATTGACTCGATTACAAAGATGTGCTTTTAGCGGCAGCTGGGAGGTATAAGTTCTCATCTGGTGATC
Organism: Omphalea diandra; assembly: GCA_949677035.1. Lineage (NCBI taxonomy): Eukaryota > Viridiplantae > Streptophyta > Magnoliopsida > Malpighiales > Euphorbiaceae > Omphalea > Omphalea diandra. The sequence continues at coordinate 4,290 of CATIWR010175466.1, forward strand.
ATATAATTTGGCATCTGCTTGTTCTTGGAATGAAAAAGGAAGTATTGTACATTTGGAGATTGGAGATGTCATGGTATGTAGGAATGCTTGCTTCGTGAAACATAAATCTGGAATTGGAATCACAGTGGTTGATTCTGATTTCTAGTGTCTGGTTTGCTTAAATACGAGTGAAATTAGCAAGAGAATCACCCTTCTCCCTAGTTAATCAAATTCCCATTCGCATGGGAATCAAGTCAAATGACTACCATTTGGTCAAACCAATTGCTATTTTCCATGTGGTGCTTAAATATTAAAATAAAAACAATGGAATAATAAAATTATGGAATAATAAAATTATGCATAATAAAAATTTTTATAAAAAATATTCATAAAATAATAGAAATTAATATAACAAATTTTTTGTGCAACAGCATTGTCATATTTTTTAGAAATGGGCACCCTCAAGAAAGAAAATCTTTCCATTTCGAGTTCCAATGCCAATTTCAATATTTGAACCGAACAGGTCCTTAATTAAGACATTGAGCTTTGCAGTTCTCAAATTAATTTTCATTTTCATGTAGATGGAAGGACTTAGGGCCTATTTGCTTTGAACTGGGGAATCGGAAATAGAATGGCTGTTTCAAATATTTATTTTGATGAGGTATCAGAATTGGATTCCTGATAAGACTGTTTGATTTTATTCTGCATACAAGAGTTGTAAGTAAAAAGACCAGATTTTCTTGTTAGACTAAATATAACAAGTATAACTTAGTTGTGTAGAGACAGTTTTGGCTGTGGGTTTGCTTTAATTTTCCATATCATTTATTTGCTTTTATCTGTGTGGACTCTCCACAGGTTCGTATTGTTGCTGCTCAAGCCCTCACAACCATGGCAATCAGGTCTGGAGAGCCTTTTAGGCTGCAGATCTATGAATTCTTAAATGCGTTAGCACACGGTGGCATGCAGGCTCAATTGTCAGAAATTCATCTTAGTAATGGGGAAGATCAAGGAGCTAGTGGTACTGGTCTTGGAGTCTTGATCAGTCCCATGATAAAGGTTCTTGATGAAATGTATAGAGCACAAGATGAACTGATCAAGTAAGAGCAAAAGCTTCACTTCCTTACATTATTATTTGCATAGACCTTAGTTGAATTTACCAGTGTTTCAGGGACATACGCAACCATGATAATACAAACAAAGATTGGACTGATGAAGAGCTGAAGAAACTCTATGAAACCCATGAGAGGTTGCTAGATCTTGTGTCATTATTCTGTTATGTTCCCAGAGCAAAGTATCTACCTCTGGGGCCAATAAGGTATTCATATGTTTGCAATACATGTTATTTCATCTCTTACTTTACTGAAATTAGAATCTTTAATTTTGCTTGAAGAGATGAGTCACAATGTTAATGATTGAAAAGAATGAATCAGGATTTGGGCCAAGTGATGCTATTATTAATTTCCACTGCTTTGGGAATGGAAAATGGGGAAAGGTTTTGAGTGGAAAAATAAAAGAGGAAAAAAGTGATAAAAGGAAAACAACCAAGAAGTTTTGTCTTTGGCTTCACTGTTTTTCGATCTTTCAAATACAGAGAGAGAGAGAGAGAGAGAGAGAGAGAGAGAGAGAGAAGCAAGGGAGATGCATCATTAGTGTAGAATTAATGATGCTCAAGCATTCAACTTTATGAAATCAAGTAATTGTCAGATGAAGGATGTAATTGGAAACTTATAAAGCTTAATTTTATTTCTTTTCTTCTTTTTTGCTTTACCAAATAATGGGAAATAATTCTCTCTTTCTCTCTCTGCCCCTTCTCTTTCTAGCCAATCAGTTAGAGGGAAAATAATTATTACCTTCCCCCCCATTTTCTGCCCTTTACTTTCTTTCCTTTTCATTATATTATTATATGTTATCATATTCTCTTTTTTGTTGCAAATAACTAATTTTTTTCTCTTTTCTTTTATTGTAAAATAACAAGGCTTGAACTCTGTTAGAACCTTTTTTTCCTTGAGAATAATAATATAATATGCATTAGTTAGTTAATCACGAAAGTGTTTTGTTCACTATTCCCTTTCTAGATTAAGCTCTAATAGTGAGCGGTTTAAAATTTTGAACTGTTAGCTTGTTGATAGAGTTTATCAAAGTCGTCTAATTTGGGCGTTAATATGGAAAACAAAAAACAATTGTAAGTTCAAAAATGTATCTGATTCTTTTGAAATGTATTATTAAATCCTACACTTTGTGTACTAATTACAATTGTGCCAAGACCAAGTCTATTTGTGAATGTTAACGTAATTATATTCCATAAAATAATACTCCTCCATTTCAAAAAGGTTGTCTACCATTCCTTTTTGAGATGTCTCAAATTACATGCTGACTTTCATTAAATAAAAAATATTTATAATGAATCTTCCTAATTTACCCTTATTAATTACTAAATTAAAAAATATATTTATTTTCTTGTTAAATATAATTGAGGGTATAAATTACAATTTGTGAGCTGACAAAATATTAAATACTTTTTCTTAAACAATATGAAAAATGGAATGTGACGACTTTTTTAGGATAGAGGGAGTAATTTTTTTGACGAAACATCAATCAACTAGGCGTGAATGGAAACTGCGTCATACTCATTTTCAACTACATTAGATGAGCAAAGACTTTCTCACAATCTATTAGAAGGAAGCCATATTATTAGATACATATCATCTAAGTACTTTTATTTGATTTTGATACTCATACCAGTAACTTGTATGGAATTATTGACCTTGGTAATAATTTTAAGGCCTAATGACACTAAATACGCAAAAGTTTTGCAAATAAACTGTTTTACCCAAATATTTCAAAATAGATAGTTTTATCCAAATTTGCACCTAATTGTTTTAGTTGCATCTGTAGTCAAAATTGGATATGAGAGAAGCACTTGATGTCTTCGCTGCCTTATGTATTAAAACGCTATTATTTTTTAATCATGTGACTCACAATTTGATGAATTTTTTGAAAAACTTGTGTTAGATTAATTATTAAATTTCTATTCAAAATTTAAATAATTTTTGACAAAAAAATACTGATATTATCTTTTTTCTTTTAAGTTTCAGATGTTTATGGGTCTTCCAATTAAAAGAAAAATCTTTTAATACACATTTGCAGCTAGAGTATGCCTTTGACGTTTCAACTTTAATATGGGTAAAATTGAACGTATTTGATCCAATTTTGGGTAAAATTGAATTCATTCAGAGGTTTGGGAGAACTGTGAAAACAAATTTGGATACACAGTAACATTGGGCCTAATTTTAACTGGCATACATAATTGCTACAATTGAGAACTTTTTTTGGATACAAGATATTTTGTGTTTTGTTAGCTACAGGAGTTGTCACTGATATCCTTATCAGTAGGATTTGGTGAAAAGGCTTTTGTGTCGGAAAACGTAAAGTATGGTAAAGCAACGGTGTTTATGTTTAGTAGTTGCTAATTTTTGCACTATAAGTCAGGCTATATGACTCTTATATCAATCAACGGAAAGTAGTTTTGTGGTGTTTCATTTTGTGGAGCTCATCAGTTTCTGCTATTTGTTCTCTTTGCTGCTCTGTGCATTTGTGTTTTCTGCTCTACCATTTCCAGCAATAATATATGCTACGATAATGCATCTTTGAATTGCCACTATCTTAATATTGTGAACGATTGTGTTGTTTTAGTCAGTAGCCCTTAACTTCACTTTCTGTGGGTGGGTGTTTTCCCTGTACTTTATGATGTGGATCATCGCATGTTTAATGTAGTTTTTACTCATTATTTTGAGCTCTAATATTTGTGATTTTTTTTTCTGAAATTTAATAACAGTGCAAAACTTATTGACAAGTATCGTACAAAGCACAACATTAGTGCATCAACTGGTTTAAGTGATCCAGCTGTTGCTACTGGAATTTCTGACTTAATCTATGAATCTAAGCCACCTCCTGTTGATTCTAATGCACTTGATGATGACTTGGTGAATGCTTGGGCGACAAACCTTGGTGATGATGGCTTGTTAGGGAACAGTGCACCTGCAATGAACAGGGTAAGCATATCTCATTTAATTTTAAATTGAATTATAGTCCAAGAACAAAAACAAATGATTAAAATCCCAAACTTTTCCCCCCACAAAAAGATAGGATTTAGACCATGAATATCAGCTGCAGTATTTCTAAATATTTTTGTAGTTGAGCTTTATTACGTTTCCTTTGAACTATTCTCTCTGAAGCCAGCTCAAGTTGCCTCTTCTTTCGATTAAACATGCCAAATTATGCATGAATTTGAGATTTGTCCTTGATGGGATCTTCAGTTGGCAAACCATTTTACTAGTCTCTTGGAGGGCTCTAGTTGATTTTTAGTGTCAGAGATGTAAGAAATTTGTTAATGTGTCTAATATATATGATATTAGGCCTCTCCACTTGAAAGTTTAAACTTATGGATTTGATAATTTAACATCATATTAGAGATTTTTTATTCTTGGTGTTGCTCCATTTGTCAAATTCATTTGTTTTTGCTCTCAATTTATCTATTCTATTGTGGTTCTGCTAACTGTTGAGCCTACATTGGGGCATATCCTAGAAAGAATGAAATTTATAAGTCAGATGAACTAATAATTTCAAAGAAAATGATATATTTAGGATGATGCAGCCTTATATCCAAACGGTTACTGTGAAAAATATGATAAGTGGTACCAAGTTACATACCAATTTAGGTCTTGGGGGATACCCCAACTTAATTCAACTCAACTAAGGGGTTGTTTGGTACGGGGTTAAAAGGAGTTGAGGTTAACAGTGATAGGAGTAATGGTTAGGAGTGTAAAATTGAGTGAGTGAACAAAGAGCATAAAAAGTTACAGGACTAATATTTAAGTGAATTTGGTATGGGTGTTAAAGCACAAGATTAATGTTAGAATTATTTATTTATATTATTTTTATATCATATTATTGACATTGATGGTATAATTATTTTATATTATTAATATTTGTACAATTATTATAATGAGAGTTAATATTAGTAATAGTTTGTATTATTTATTATTTTTCTATTAATAATATAATTATTTTGTTTAAATATTATATTATTAATGTTAATGCTAACCTTTAGCCTTTCCCTCAACAAAAATACAGTTAGAGGGGGGTGAACCATTCACCCCCTTAATGGTTCATCTCATTAAAAAAGTTTGTACCATTACAAGGGGTAAAGGGAGTTCTCTTTAAACAAACGCACTCTAAGGCTTAGTTGCATACCAATTGGGTTGGCTAAATGGATCCATTTTCTTCATTCTACTCAGTTTAGGGATACATCTTGATAAAGTTTAGGGCTACTTGTGTTTGTTCACTGCTTCCCTCCATGTTGGGTTATTATTGATGCCCCAGGTTCTAGGAACTATGTTGTGAATATTCATACTAGTTTGTTTCTTTTTGTTTTTCTCCTTTTCTTCACACCTTTCTTTCTCTTCTTCTTTCTCTTATTTTTTACTGTCAGCTGCTTAACTAGTTCTTGAGCAGAGTCAAATCGCTTATTAGTTGGAAGATTGTTCTTAAGACAAATTTGAATTTCAATAACAGTAAAATCTTAGGCTCTGTTTCATTCACCTCTTTATGAGTTTTAATGTCCACTTCATGCTAGGTCAATGAATTTCTTGCTGGAATTGGAACTGATGCACCAGATGTTGACGAAGAAAATATAATCTCTAGACCTTCAGTTAGTTATGATGATATGTGGGCAAAGACACTTTTAGAGTCCTCAGAATTAGAGGTATGAAAACTCACTTTGTTATGTGATTTGGGAATGGCATGCTACACAGATGGAGTTGGAAATATATTAATCTCAAATGGGCTTTGAGAATTAAAGTTCTTCACTATTCCCATTAAATGCAGGAAGAGGATGTGAGGTCATCTGGGACGTCTTCTCCAGACTCAACAGGATCAGTTGAAACTTCAATATCATCGCACTTTGGCGGCATGAGCTACCCATCATTGTTCAGTTCACGGCCAACCAATTATGGGGCATCACAAACCAAGGTAAATTTTAGCACATTAGTATATGTCAAGGTATCATTTAGTTTGGGCTAGAGAAGAGAACTTGCTAAGAAATTATTTGTGAGGTTGCTCTTTTTATCTTATGATTCTTGTGACTTTTTCTGGGAAATGTACTGATTTTCTTGATGAATCATGTTGGTTCCTCTCTTTAACCGCAAATCAAATATGTTTAGAATACACAGATCCTAACTGATGTCACCAGATATGTTTTTTAAGTTTGCAGATTTAAAGGTTAATGTAGTTAATTTGTTGTTCTTTCAACTTAGAAAGTTGAGTTTTCTGACTCAATAGGATACTTAGAATAAAGTTGAATGGTCAGAAGAAATCTAATTTAGATTTGTTGCTTGCTAACCAACCATGACAATTGCACCAATTTCCTTTGAAGTCCAACTTTCAAAACTTGCTTTTCCCTCTTTTACAACAAACGTGGCTGAGGTGTTCTTTTTTTAGGAATAATGGGGTAAATTTCACTCATCCCTAACTGGTCATTGATGCACGTAGTTATCCTTGAACTTCAATTTGTAACAAAATCGGTGGACATCTATTTAATTAACATTTCAGAAGCCCTTGATTGTGGTGACAATCTTACCAGAATGATGATGTGGAGACTGTATAAACATTTTTTTGAAGGTTTTTAATCCCCCCTACACCCCCCCCCAAAAAAAAAAAAAAAAAAAAAAAAAGAAATGAGAAGTATGTATAAACCAAAAATCTGTAGGGATCATGATGTCCTTCCGTTAAATAGTTTTTAATACAAATCTCAATTCTATTTCTGATCTTGTTCTTCCTCTGCTCTCTCTCTCTTTGTCTCTCTCACTTTCTTTTTATCTCTCACTACCTTTCTACCAATTGATTCCCTTTGGGACCACATGATGAGTTCCTAGTTCTGTAGGTTTCTAATTTTTCTGATTATTATATTTTGGTTGGTGAGGTTGTGTCAAGGTTGCCAAGTCTTTCTTCTGCAGATGAGAACTTTTGCAACCCATTTCCTTTTTCTTGTTGGGGATTGTTGGGAGGGTGAAGAGGCCCCCCCCCCCCTCTGGGGATGATGTCATTTGAGAAAGAAACAGTCAAAACTGAAACCTTCTTTTTGCAGTGAGAGAGGAGAGAGAAATAAAGAGGAGATATGAGAGAATTTGAATGTGGAATCCAGGTCAGCTTTCTGGTAAGGTTCTAATTGAAATCTGAATTCATGTTATTTAAAGAGAGGTCCAATGATTTTGTTCCAATTTAAGTCCAAGGACAATTATGTGCATCAGTGACAAGTTCAGGGAAAATGGATGGTTATCTGCCCCCTATTGTAGATGTAAAATCTATCAAAATTTTGAATTTTATTCGATGGTAAAAAGCAGTGGTGGTTGTATTTCATTTTGTAGAAAACATGATTGCTTCCGAGCATTATGGTTGAAATTGCTTTACAAAATTGTACCTATTCAGATGCTATTTCAAAGGTTGATTTGAAACTGCTTTTACTTGTGGAAAATTTATTGCCAAATTATATCAAGTCCACCTTGAAAACAAATTTCAATTGCTTTTAGTTGTCATAGGCATGATCATATGTTCTCAACGACTATTATAGCAATGTGCATATTCTTGATTCTTGGTCTTCATAATTTGCTTTTGTGGCATATTCATATAGTTCTTTAGCATAGGCTCTAAGTCTTACGTTGTCTTATGCTGGGAATTTCTTGTATTATTATTATCATTGTTGATATTATTATTACTATTATTGCTATTGTTCTTATCAGCATTTTTTTCTCATTTGGAGGTTTCTACCTTTCTTGCATTTTGTTCTTTGCTTCCCCTTTTCTTTTCAAAACCTTTTTCCATATTTAGTTCATGGAGGCTAAATTATTGCAGTTGAAATTATGTAATATAAAATTAAACTTATGATGTTATTGTTGTCAATAATTTGACTATTCTAGGCCAGTTGCAGTGACCAAACCAAAAGAATGTACTAAAATAGTTTGAGAATTTTTCTCTTTTGCAATAGAATTGAAGTGAGTAATTGTTAAGGAATATGATCTTTGGAAATAGTGTGAGTGTGCTTTTCTATTGATTTATTTCAGAGACCACCTTGGCATCTTTTACAATGCAAGTACTGCACCATTTTTGACTAATCATGGTGGATACAACAATATTATTATTGTTATTATTATTAGGATACAACAATATTATTATTGTTATTATTATTAGGCTTATGGATAAAAAAATTTAAAATTTTGCGTGTTTTGATAACTATATCAAATTCTTTTAATTTTGGCAAATTTAACTAATTTTATAAAATTATTAGCAATTACGACTAATTTGGAATTTTGATCAAAATTAGATGACATGACCCATGACGTGTCATCCACATAAGATTGAATTTTAAGAAAGATGTATTTAGTGGTTCCATTAGTTTAAAATTAATCTTATATGGATGAGACGTCATAGCTCATGTCATCTAATTTTGATTAAAATTTCAAATTGGTCATAATTACCTAGAACTTTGCAAAATTGGCTAAAAATATCAAAATTAAAAGAATTGGATATAATTGTCAAAACATGCAAAAATTTGGATATTTTTTGACTAATAGGCCTTATTATTATTATTATTGGTTAGAGGCCCCATATTCCTTCTTGGAGAATATAGACTGCATTGTTGTTTGCAAATAGGTTTTTATGCGAAATTGGCTGTAATTGTGTAAGCAATTGATATTATCAATATCTTTACATAGAATTAATAATGAAACAAATAAGTGACCATATTTTATGACCATCGAGGAAAAGATGTTTACCGAAATTTTAAGCTTAGGCTCTTTGTTTCTTTCTATTTTGAACTTTTCTTTTTTCAGCTGTGATTGTTTGGCTTAGTAATAGATGGCAGTTTCGCAATGGTAAAGATAAGCTAAAATTCAGCCAGAACAATTAATGTCCTGGATCTGATTCTAGGAGGAAAAATATTGCACTTTCCTCCAAATGCTAAACACTTCAGTTTTATAACTAACAATTAAATTTGTCCGAAAATGTTGTGTAAAATATTTCTACTTAAAGTCATTTTATGACATCTTAGTGTTGAAAAATGAAAATAATTTGATGGTGATGCGTACAAAGAATTCAAGAAAATTGAAATTCAAAGAGACATGGTTAGAATTATGGTCCATATTCAATACAGGTTTACGTAGAAATTATGAAGTATTCCTATCCTTTTTAGAGTTATATTTATATCTTTATATGAATAAATAAGCTGCCGGTCCGATACTATAAGTCTTAGGGGCAACTTTTGTAATGTGTCTTCTGGAAAAGAGTGTTTAGATTTCGTTAGGTAGCTCTATTTTTACTTTAAAAGTTTTATTAGAGTTCTTGTTGGTCTAGGAAAACACTAATTCCCTTTTACCAGCCCTACAAACTGGCCTGCATCAGTCAGTTTGCACATGTCCTTCTTGTTGTATTTCTGTGTGTATATGAACACAACTCTATTTTGTGTCCTTGCACAAATTAACACACTTCAATTGTCTACAACAGGAGAGGTCAGGCGGAAGAAAGTATAGCGGTTCCTCGTCAATTTATGAAGGAATGGGGTCTCCAGTAAGGGCACTTGGCTTCCTATTTTGTGTAAGCGTTTTCATCTTGTATGATTGAATTCTAATTCTTCAACCCTTACCAGATTAGAGAAGAGCCTCCTTCTTATGCATCATCCGTCATGCAAAGCTACGAGTCATTTGAGAATCCTTTAGCTGGTCGAGGGTCCCGTAGTTTTGAATCTCAGGATGAGGATCGACCTTCTTCTGGAAATCCACAAGCAGGAACAGCCCTCTATGACTTTACTGCAGGTGGAGATGATGAGGTAAGTTTGCTCTTAGTTGCTTTTGTCATATTTTGTAATTGTAGTGATGATTCATAATCCAATAATGGACTTTCTGAATTTGTGTAATTATTTCTTCGATTGTTTTTACTTCTTAGAAAATTGATGAAACAAATAAATCATCCGTTGACATTTTTGTTTTCGTTAAAATATGAAGATGACAAGTAGTTTTCCTTGCAGTTAAATTTAACAGCTGGTGAAGAGGTTGAAATTGAGTATGAAGTTGATGGATGGTTCCATGTAAGTATTCGGATTAATAATTAAGTAGAAGTACATGTTGTTCTTTGGTTCCTATTCTATGTTTTGACAGCTGTTTGAAATTTGTTGATAATGGTGAAAATTAGTTTTATAGAGTTTTATGCTATTTTCTTTTAATAAAAGAAAATAAAAAAGAGAACCTGTTTTGGTTGGTAGTTAACTAACAGCTTCCCGTGATGTGATCCTTTTCATTGTGTCAACATGTGGCTTATGCTTAATGATTTGGTGTTTTGTTTTGTTTACCAGGTGAAGAAGAAGCGTCCTGGAAGGGATGGCAAAATGTCTGGGCTAGTTCCTGTTCTATATGTCAATAAATCTTGATATCTAGGAATAATTATTCTGCACCATGTGCCGTATATCTCAGGGATGTTGCCAAAGTTTCCTGAGTATATAGATTATTGTTGCATCACAATTCAAGGTACCACTTGCTGGAGGTTATCGCCGTTTGCTGGTGTTCAAATAGGTACAGGGTTGTATAACTTAAAAACTCCTATGATATTTGAATTTGTTCAATGTCCAAATTTCATTGCAGAGGTCTGATGTAAATTTTGCGAGCTGGTTCTGTTGTGCATTCTTTTCATTTATTTTCTTTGTATCATTTACATGTTCCTAAATTTGCTAACTTGGGTAGGCTGTAGCAAGTTTTGACGTAGGTTTCTTTTTTTTTTCCCCCAAGGATAGTTATAGCATTATTTGTATCATATACATTCCGAGCGAGGCATGTCCTTTGTTGCTTTTTTTCTTTTACATTTCTGCTATGACGCTAGTGCAAATATTAGTTATCTGCCTTGTAATTCATTTACAAATTTAATGTTAATGTGATTGATATGCATAAAAATTTATTTGGAATTTTACATCTATTCTATAACATTAATTATGCTTTGGCTACAGTTTCTAACAAAATTGATAGGATTTGTTATTAATTAATTTTATTAATGCAATTTTTTCGTTCTCATTATATTAGTATTTCAGTAATCGAGTTTTGCACTATGATGATTTGGTGATTTCCTTTCCCTCCAAGAATTCTCATGGAACCGCAGAAAAATAAGAAAAACATTTGGATCAAATGCAATGATGAGGAAAATAAATAGTTAGCTCATATTCCCTAGATTCCAAAATGAATTCGAGTCCTTGGGCTATAGGAGGGTTAGAGGTGGCAAATTGATCGGATGGATGAATTTGAGTTGAGTTAATTTGAGATCAAGTTAATTTTGAGTTGGGTTAATTTTGGAGTTTTTTGTTTTTTGGGAGGGGATGGATTTGAGTCTGGGTGGATTTGAGTTGGATCACTTAATAGAATCAAATCGAAGTGTATATAAATATTTGAGTTATTTTTTTTAATTTTGAATTTTGAGTCTAATTACTCATAATTTTGATATTTTAAAAGTAAAATAAAAATATTATTTTTGATTTGTAAATAAATTTAAATATTTTAATAACTTAAATTGGATTATTTGAGTTGATTCACAGGTCAATTTGGATTTGTGTTGTTTCAAAATTCTTTTCTGAGTGAAGTTAGATTTGAATATATTTTTTTAAGTGACTTAGAGTCTAATTTTTTAGTCAAGTCAGATACTGTCACTTTTAACGAGGGTTATTAATTTAATTTGGTGATATAGGTAGAGAATTTTGTCTGTCATGATAACTTTACATTTATTCATCAAACCATGGAATTTTCATTAATTTAGTTGAAGAAAAAGTGTTGTCCCAATCCAGTGTTGAATTTTGTTTTTAGACATTTAAGATTCAAAGTTTTTTATGAAGTTTCTTTTCTCTAAAAACTTTGAGATTTTTTATTCTCTCTTTTTATTTCTTTAAGGGATAATTCATTTAGGCTGTATGTCTTTTTTTCTTCTTTCTTGTTTTTTGTTCTATATAAACTAATAATATATTAGTCTCCAAATTTTTAGTGGGTTAAATTTTTCTTTTCAGATTTTTACCGTTAGATGATTTTAAGATTTTATTTAGTTCTATTTTAGTGGTTTTTATGCTTTACTATTCTCTATTCTTTTTTAAAATGTATTTATTTATTTGTGTTGTTTACTGGTTTGATTTATAATTGATACAGTAATATGAAGTGTAAATTTTATCTCGGATAATAAGTTGACATTTACTGGTGTGCAGATTGGTCTTATAAAAAAATTAAGTTAAACAATAACTACTGTTTATTTCCAATATTATCTAATATTGTCGAATATTTTCTAATCTTTTAATTTGTGATTACTACTCATTATTCATATTCATGAAATTTCATTGATGTAAAATTTAATATCTTGATATTATATTTATTTTATAAATTAATGCAAATCATCTTTCTTAAAAAAAAAATTAGAAATGCAAGCTAATAGAGGAGTAATTAAAATATGTGGATAGAAAAAGAACATGCATTCTTAACATGTAAATTTATTGGACTAGCTATAGTTTAGCTTTGTTGATTTGTTCGAGGTTTCCGTGTTGAGTTCTATTATTCCAAATCTACTTCTTATTCATGTTTACTTGAGATCGAAAATGAAAATAGAGCTGCAAGTTAAATTTTGATTAATTTTAATTTAGATTTAAGTTGAGTCAAATATCTTAAGATTATTTAATGCCAAGCTGATATTGAGCTAAATATCATTAAGATGGTCTGAAATTTATAAGTCTAAACAAACTTAATCAAGTTATGTATTTATTAAAATTATATTTTAGAAATCTTGACATATCTAAGTGTAAAGAATTAAAAAAATAAAAATTCCAACACCATGTTTAGATTGAAAATTTCAAATTCAAGGATTTCATCAAACTCATGATTTAAAAATTATGAATTATGTAAGTTTTAAAATCTATAAATTCGTAAAATTTTACTTATTTGGTATATATGATATTTAAATAATTATGAAACACAATTCATTAAAATGATGAATTTCATGAAATTCACTTTTATGAGGAATTTTAAAATCCATTATTTTGAAGCATTGTGATAAATAATGATTTTTAAAGAATTCATAGATTTTTATTGATTTTTCTCAACAAAAATTGATGGATTTTGATTTTAAATAAATCTAGAAAATTTTTCTCATTTAAATCCCTTCAACCAAATATTATCTAAATTATTTTGAGCTGAACTACATAGTTTGAGAAGTTCAACAAATTGTCATTGTATAAAGCATAAAAGTTTAAGAACTAAATTGTAATTTAGTCATCTATCCAAAAACTCAAATTAGAATAAGGGTTCATTTGGATGATAGAATTGGAATTAGAATTATAATTCAGAATTCTAAATCCAATTTCAATTCTATCAGAATTGGAATTGAGTTAAAATTTCAGTTTTAGTATTTGGATTATGAAGTGACATAATTGTTATTGTGCTAAAATTACATTTTTAATTTTAATTCTAATTCCAAGCACTGTTCTAAATTGTAATTTTGACTCAATTCAAATTCTGTCCCTTTATTAATTCCAACTCACTTTCAATTATGATTAGGGCTGAGCATTCGGTCGGTTCGGTTCAAACCAAACCGAAATTATGAAAACCGAATAAATCGAATTTAGTTTAAATTCAAACCGAACCGAACTGAAATTTAAGATAAACCGAACCAAAAAAATCGGTTCGGTTCAGTTCGGTTTTCGGTTTTGAGATCAATGGGCTGTTGGGCTTTTTTCATCTTATATAAAATAATTTATTTTTAGTTTTTTAAACTCAAATTAAAAGAAAATTTTAAAAATCTCACAAATTCGGTTTATTCGGTCTATTCGGTTTATTGGGTTTTCTCAATTTTAAACTGAACTGAAATTAAAAATCGAATTTTTCTAAATCGAACCGAACCAAATTTACTTTAAAACCGAACCAAATAGACTGAATTCACTCAGTTTGGTTCGGTTTTTCGGTTTCGATTCGGTTTTGCTCACCCCTAATTATGATAGAATTGTAATTAAAATTAAAATTCTGAATTTCAATTTCAATTTTATTATCCAAACCAACCCTAGGGGGTTATTATTGACCGCTCCATGTAAATAGATCATTATGGAACTTCTTTTTTTTAAAAAAAAAAATTGAAAGAATGGAAGCAAAATATTCTATCAAACATATTCTTGAGAAAGTCACCTCAACAATGTCCTGCATAAGCAAGTTATTGATTCCAAGGATCATGCATCGCCAAAGTTCTGAAAGTGATACTAGTCTTCATGTAAGTAAACTAATCTGTTTAATCTTTAAACTCACGATGGGTAAGTTGAATATGTACTTGAATTTTTTCAGTTTAAAAGATTTAATAGACTGAATTAATTAATAAATAAATTTAACTAAACTATGTAAGATAACCAAACTATCTATATTTGAACAATTCAATCATTTGAATATTCATAAAAAGTTATGAAACATCATTTTTGAAATCCATAAAAATAATATCTTAGTGTTAATAAAAAAAATTATCAATGACAAGTAATATAATCTCTATTTTTCTTTCCCTTGTGTGTGGTTCAATTTAATTGAATGAATGATTTTGAAAGCAAAATCGTAACTTCAATATACTTTGATTTGTAGGATTTATCCAAATCAAACCATTATTATAGTTTTATTTATAGTAATTATCGAAATCAAATTAAACCAGACAACTATTATAGTTTTTTTTTTTTTTGTCTATTTAACTTTATTCAAATTGGCATGTAAGCTTCAAGCATTTTGTTAGTAAAACATAAAAAATTGATAGGAACAAATTGATTTTCATATGAACCAACTAGGAAGGCATGACTTTGACTTCTCCTTTGGAATAAAATGGAAAATATATAGTATTGAAGCATCAAATTCAGGAAATTTCCCAATATCATTATCCCGACGTGTCCAATTATTGATCACCTTAATTATTGATTTTGCACGAAATAAATGAGATTATGGTGTTAGAAATAGTAAATAATTCAAGATAGTTGGCTAATTCAAAAGAGCATGTTATTGATTGTATTTGTTGCATCTAATTATAAAAACTATATAAAAAGTGCTTCTTCGGCTTTTATAGAAAATAAAATGTTTTTAAGGATGAGAGTCTCTCATCTCTAGAAAATCTATTTAGAGTATGTCATTGCTATTGAAAAATTTAATTTTAAGATTAAAAAGTATAAAAGATTTGCTTTCCTAACTGATTATAATATTTTTCAATGTGAGTTTTATGAGTAAAAAATTTGATCTTGAAAAAAGTTTTTCTTTGAAACTTTTATCAATAACAATTTTTTAATTATAAAACTTATATTCAAAAAATTTATAATCAGATATGAGAAAAAATTTCTTGTATTTTCTATCTCAAAATCAAATCTTTTTTATAGTAATGCTAAACATGCTCTTAAACCTTGAGATATTCAGACTTGTTTTGAATATACTTGATCGGATGGTTACTTTCCAAGAAAAGGTTTTATTGCAATTTTTTAACAAGTACAAGAACACATGTTAGAGCCACTCTTTTCAATTTGTATGTCTTTTCAAATTTGCCTCTCTAGAACCCTATATTTAAACTTATAAAATGGGTTGTTTCTTTCTTTTTGGAACTATTGTACCCCTTTTTCCAAAAGCTCCATTGCTATTATCACACATTGAAGCTCACAGGTTAGTAACCATGAATGATGTGGCATCATCTTCATCAACCTCCTCTTTTGGGAATGTTGTTGCTAGCATCGGTCCTGAAGTTTGAATGGAGTCAATGTAAATTAGCACTGTGAGAACCATTTTTATTGTAGGTGATATGGGCAGACTTTGAAAATTATGAAATTTCTGAAGAAATTGAACTAATAATGCCACATGAGGATTTTAGGGTTTATGACAATCTAGGCATAAATTCAATGTACTTTATGAACATCAGTTGGAGTTTGGCTTCAAATTATCAGTTTAAAATTCATTACATACTTTTTGGCTACCACTAAATTGCCCCCTTTTAGCTTCATCCTAATGCCATGTTATTATTAGTAGCCTTGTTCTGAGCATTTATAAATATGGAAAAAAAAAGTACATAAGATTAATGATGTTGTAGCGCTAGGGTAAAAAGGTGTTTATGTAAGGGTCTTCATTCATCATTGAAAATATGGAAACAACAAAATTTTTTATTGAAAGGTGGGCAAGTGATTGGGGTGTTCTTACCCAGTGGAATAGAGAATTGAACATCTGACAGCCAATTAAACTGACTTCAAAAGAAAAAGGCATTGAAAAGGTGTATCTATTTGTTTAAAGAGAGGCTACATAGCCACAAAAGCCTTATTAAAACGGATGATCCCTTGGTTTAGTTAGGTTGAGGCAAACATCCTAATAAATGAGGAGGTTTCTTCCTTGGTAACTAGTAAATTCTGAACAATTAACGCTTATATGGGCCATTATTTTCTTATGTTAATATAGAATTGGTATGCAAAGACAAATTTGGTGAAGACAATGAAAGTTCACCAAAGTGGAAAAGATGAAGGGAAGAAACGGAAAAGAGAGGTGAGAACCCCCTTAAAAGAAATGCTTATGATCGTCTCCTCTACTTTATGTACCATTTCAGTTTCCAACTAAAGTGGAGAACTAACTTGCCATTGTTGCCATCTTTAATAAGCCAACCTTAAACATTCAAAGTGTCATGTTAAAAAATGCATCAGCTTAGAGATGGTGGCCAAATTTTTGAATAACCAAAGTTCTTTTCTAGTTGATGAAAATCAATGGGGTCTTTATAATGATCATGCACTTGAGCATAAGTATCTCTTTTACCTTTTATACACACACACACACAACTCAAGGTGGGCAACTGAAGTAAATCACTAAGTGATGTGAAATCTTTCACATTGTTCTTCAAATTCCTTACAGTTGAACTATTTGCTATTGTGTTTGATAACAATGTGAGGGATGCCAAATCTACATATAATTTCCCTTCTGATGAAGTCGATAATCTTCTTCATTGTGATTGTTGCTAATGGCTCAAACTCTACCCATATGGTAAATGATTTATCACCATTAATAGGAACTTTCATTGTTTAGTTACCTAAGGAAATATACCTAATTGATCCATCCTTCATTTATCAAAAGGCTAGCTCGAACTGATTAGATTTTGGTACGCCTATTGTTTTCTTATAACTTTATTATAGATTTGGCACTTGTAGCTTTTCACCATTAGCTTCTTTTTATCCTATTTCATTATAGGCTAATAGTACCCTTGTAGAGTGCCTTTCTTTACTAAGGTATTTGAAGCTTCGTGTGCATAGAAAATCCATTCATGTAGTTCTTTGAGGATACAGTTTCCTTCATTTTTATCTATACACCTTCGCCAAAGGCGTCCAAATAATTTTCTATAAATATGTTATCTTCCTCTAAGAAATCTGCAGCCTTCTACGATAAGTTTTTTGCCTGTTGATAGTTTACTGAAAAGCCTCCTTCTATGAGATATTTCATAAGGGTTGTCATCCAAGTTTCCTCCCAATGTCCTATTATGAAGACTTCCAATTCACCAATGAAGGGTTGAAGTTAGGTTTATATAAGTACTCTCTGATATGCTTTTGACTATATAACTACAATTTCAGTGAGGTAATTTGCTTTTCCATTCTCAATTAGGTCGATCTATTATAGCTTAAGCTTCATGTGGCTTATATGTATTGTAATTTTGTTGTATACAACTTTAAGCATTTTGCCATTATGGAGTCTTTGGTGAAAAATTCTCCCTTTATTTTATTATATTATAAACTAGCTATCACTGCATATTTATACTTTTTTTTGGTTTTAATTCAACTAATAATTTCAAATCAATCACCATGGCTTTATACTTGGCTATGTTAATGGCTAGACTCCATACTAGATTTTGATTTGTCTTGGATCTTTGATATGTACTCTTGCCCTTGCTTCTTTGAAGGTCACTACTTTATCAATATGCATGATCCATTTCGAATCAAATTTTAGTTTGTCTTTTTTAACATTGTCTAATCCTGTCTATTCATAAACAAAATTGGATAAAATTTACACTTTCAAAATGGGCCTAAGGGTATACCTAATGTCAAACTCTCCAAAGTGAATGGACCATTCAACCATCCTTTTTAACAGTTCAACTTTTAAAGAAATTTTTACAAATTTGTTGGTACAATGATAGTGTGCCCTTTGTCATAACTTCATTATTGTTATTAAGACTGCAAGGGTGAGCTTTTAAATCTTAGGGTGTCTTAATTCGACACCTATATATACTTTGTTAATAAAAAGATGAAGAACTTATTTTAATTTGTCCTCTCACATTAAGACTCAGGTGTTGCAATGATAATTTATAGGTAGAGTTGTTCCCTTCGCTTAGGGTTTTTTAATGTCTTCAAATGCATTCTTACACTCCTTGGTCCATGTTACATATGTAACCTGTATAAGTGTACAACATGATAAGTAGATATTGTTCTCCTGAGGATTGTTTTACACAAGTACTAATAGAGTTTTAATTTTCCTATTATCTAGCAATTGAATAATAAGAAGAAAATAACTTAAAAATAACATTGCAAAAATAATTAAATAAAAATGAGATTTAATTAAAAGAAACTTTTATAACAATGATTTCTAAGGAATTTAGGTACACAATACCATTTCATAAATATATCAAGAGAATTGTTTCAATTGAGATTGAGTTGTGCTTAAAAATGAATTTTCCTAATTTACCCAATAATCTCTTTCGAGTAAAATTGAGTCTATTATTACTAAAATTATGCTTATTCTCGTGGTCACAAAAATTCAATAACAATGCATTAAGTTTGATGAATAATCCTTAAATAGCTCTAGAAGTCGAGCCTACTCTCGTGATCTCAATCTTTTAATTTAATATGTAAGGACAAACTCTAGACTTCCACTCTCGCTCCACCATCTAGAATCTCAAATATTGCACATATGCAGTCATTCATACATACAAGATCATTTAAGCTCAAACATATTAAATCATGACACCCAACACAACTGAATCAAAAATTACTTAATAAATTCATGAATAAATATTGGGCGTTGACCCTAATCTCTAAAATTCATAAATTAGTTCATCCTAGAAGAAAAAGAAAAAAAAAAAGAAATCCATTGAAATCAAAGGAAGAATATTTAGAAGAAGAGTTTTGCTAACAAAAACAATGAAAACCCCTAAGAAAAACTCTCTAAATCTTCACAAAATCTTCTTTTTTAATTGGTTTAGATGTTGGATTCACTTTAGTCTCCTAAAAATCAGCTCTTTTTTTGTCCAAAAATCTCTATCCATATAGGTCATATCTATATCTTAAATGCAACTAGCATTACGTTTTAAAATTTGGATCCAATGCTTTGCATGACCTGATACATAGGCCATGCAACAATCTATGCACTTATCTACTAGGCTCGAGTATGTGTCTACTAATTGGTCAATTCTGTATCACCATATGGTTAGGTGCATAGGCTATGTAATAGCCCATGCATTACTGCTAAAAACTACAATTTACCTCATTTTTCAATAATTTTGTGTGCAAGTATAAAAGAAACAAAAATTTAACTATTCTAAAATAAAATACTATAATAATAAGGAAAACTCCTAATTTCTAATCTAAAAATATATGTTAAAATGACTCTTATCTGTCCAAAAAAAGTTTTATCCCCTTTTTAAGGTTCTATAAAATGGTAGGCACCTCTTAATCAAGCAAGAGTTGAATCAACTATGGTGTTGATTCACCTATTTAGTTTTTGAACATCATAGATTGTCTTAAGAGAGTACATGTCCTCTATTCCTCTATTGCTAGATCATATAGTTAAGAAATTTCCTTATAGTAATTCCAAATACACATTTTTCATGATTTAATTACATACTAACATTCAAATGTCTGGAGGATCTCTTTTAAGTCTTTAGGGTGGTCAGTCTCTTTTTTACTTTTCACAATCAGATCATTTGTGTAAGCCTCTTTTATCTTATTGATTATGTTTTTGAACATTCTCTTAATCAATCTTTGGTAGGTGGCTCTTGCATCCTTTAAACCAAAAGACATTACTTGGCAGCATAGATTTAAATGCAGTCGCAGTCATGTGTAACGATAATGAGATCACTATTGTAGTAACATAACAATAATGATGAATCATTATGCAATTTTTACGCCAAAAATTGTAAAATATTATAAAAAGAGAAATATTTTTAAAATTCACTAAAAGAAACTTATAACTAACTAATACTCATAAAACTGCATAAATAAAGACATAATTTTTATAATTTTCATCCAAAACTAATAATAACTTAAATAAGTAGCTTTATAATTAAATATGGAGTAGATAAGAAAAAATTGTATATGATTAATACCATAAAGTGTATCTAGGAGGATCTAGAGTATTACTTATATTATCACTCTAAATTTTAATCCCTATATACTTGTGAAGAATGACTATATTTTGGTGGTGGTGGGTAGTAGAACAATGAACTCATTGGGTCAAATTGTTCATCTTGACTTAAATAAAAGGTTACTTAAACACATGTTGACTTGATGATGAGCTCTATGGAGTTGCATAGTTCAAACCATATAGATATGGAACATGAGGTACATAATCAAAAGTATATCTATAAGTGTTTGTAGAACTAGTGGTAGCCTCTTTTGAAATCTCACCAATAGAAGGGAATCCAAAATCACCTTTAGGAATATTAAAAAATTTGAATTGGTACTTTTCAATCATTATATATGAAGTACCTTCCACTATCTCGAAACTGATGATAGGTGTACAAGAGAGGTTAGTCATTTTTCCAAGTTAAACCACCATTATTAATATTATAAGGATCATAATACAAATTCTCCTTAAAATAAGTGTAACCAACCTCTTGTGTACAACAACCACTACCACCACCTCTATCATCATTACCACCACCTCCACTATGATTGTCATTATCATCATCACCACCACCCCTACCCCCGCTTGTGCCTTCTCCTTGCACATTTTCATGAATGTCTTGTTCATCACTTAACCAATTAATGGTTTCAACATCAAGCAAAGGACCTTCTCTTTCTTCTAATCAAGGAGTTGATAGATCATCTTCCTCATAATTCTAATATAAATTAAAACCTTTCTCCAAATCTTATTGACTCCTATTGGTTGCATTTGTTATTTTGAGCCTCATATTGTAATGTACACAAACAAGAGCATACAACTTTTGATATCATAATCTATTCTTTGTTTTTGTATGAATTAGAGAAAATGTACTCTAATTTCTCTCATAATTAGATGTTGAAGTTGTTTGGCTCAAAATTTTAATTGCTATTACTTGAATATGAGATGCACTTTCTCCATAAGTGATCCACCATTTTGTTGTATAAATAATATGATATACTATATTAGATTTGATAGAAATAAATATTTACTTATTATGTATGAAAAATTATTAACATGGATTGATGATTCTAAATACTCTTTGTGCCAATGTGGTACTAAAGCTCTCCCTCTTTTCATGAAAAAGAATAGTTGCATAAGCAATTTATATAATTATTCATACATGTTTAATTTTTCATTCAAGCAACCACTTAATTACACACACTAAAATTTAAAATACTTACTTCATTAAGTGTAAGTACTTGATCTTCCACACTTAGTTCCAACCTTGAAATGGCAACCTTTGTTCCTTCATACACTTCACTGTCAATTGAAATGTTAGAATGCCCATATTGGTATTGGGAATTTAAATAATATCCTGAAATACAGTTAAGTACTAATTAGATTATCACAACAATATTATATTTATGAGTTTATTACCCTAATTATCCTATTAAATTTTATGATAAATTATAAATAAATTTTATTAAACTTACCTATTGCCTGTAAATCAAGATGCAATTGAAAATTTCATCTTTCATCACTAATATTCTAATATTTTATATAACTTTTACAATTTTCCTTAATGACTAATTTTACTTATTCCATTGTCTTATATATGAAATCCAATGTTGGTTTCTCATCACCATCTACTAAACTTAGAACTTTCAACAATGTCTCTTGAATTTTCATTATTTGATTTGCTCTATCTCAAAATAATCTACCCTCATTACCCATACTACATACAAGTTGTCATACTTCATAAGTTGGCCCATTAGTAATTTTGCCAAATTTTCTTACCCACTATGCTTCAGATTCAAACATATTTTGTGATACAAGCCTATGTCGAAAATGCTCTCCCAAACAATAAAATTAGTGGCAAAACTAGTACTTTCGAGTTGCAAAAACTCTCTGTCATTTATAATTTTTTTTTTTTTTATAATTACACACCCAATTATGATTGCATATGAATTGGATAATAATTTGGGTATGCTCCATAACTTTCTTGAATAATTTTCACTTTTTCAAGTCTTTCAAAATTAGATCAATGCAATCTAGAATAAGTGTTTAAAATGTTCCATTGATTTTTTTTTCTAGCAACTTTAATTAGACCTTCATTATTTATCACAATTTGTACTACTTTTGCAACCCCAACTTTCTTTCCTACTTCTTTCATAAGTCTAAAGTAGTAGCTGCACTTCTACACTGAACAAGTGACGCATCAATTGATTTATGAAAGATGATGCCATAATTTGAGTAAATCAAAAAGTTGATTATATGTATCCTTGTTGGGTCCCTCCATCCATCACGCATTATGGTTACACCTCTTTGTTTCCATATGAGTCAAATGATGCTATATATTCTTTCATCAACTTATATTCCTTTGAGAGATATGCCTTTGTTATCTCATAAAGAGTAGATAGGAGTACATCAGGGCAAACTTCTATAGCTATTTTATGTAATGGTCCAGTCCAAGGTTGTTGGACAAGGATAGTTAATCCTAAGTTTATAACCTCTTTTGATTTTGACAAAGGAGATTGATCATTACTAATATTTTTATTAAGTGTTGATCTTGTAGAAAAATAAGTCTCGCAATCAAGGATTTGCGACTGCGACTCTTGAGAAGACTTGCCAAAATTCAGACAGACTAAATCGCGGAGTCATTCTCGACAGCGAACAAGCAAAATGAAGCAAACCAAAAATGACAGACGAATTCGCAGTCTGTGTCGCGTCGGAGTCGAGACCGCAAATTACAAAAAGCTTCACAATGGAAAGATGTTCATAATCAGATCTTGACAAGTGTCCTAGGAAGCCGTTGGAAGTCAAAAATCGCGAAGACTACATGTTGGTAACGACCGTGATTTAAAAAGTAAAAATTACAAATTTTGACAGACTGATTTTCGGTTAGAATCGCGGTCTACACAAATGAATTAGCGACCGCGACTTATGCTAACTGAAGAAAACAACGACTATATTTTCCTAAACCACTATTAAAAAATTAGTCGTTATAAAACTAGCCGTTGGAAAACTAGCCGTTATGAACTAGCCGTTAGAAAACTAGCCATTATGAACTAGCCGTTATAAACTAGCTGTTAGTTTCTTTGGTGGAATTTGGGTATAAAAACTCCACCAAACATTGATAGCAAAGTAGAAGAATTTTAATTACAAGTGAAAAAACTGTCAATCATTTGCTACTCATTTTCTTCTAATTCTTGTAAGATTGAAAGTGTTGGGTGTGAGCATTAAACACCACATTGTAAAGGTTGTAGTGTGAGCCTGTTAAAACACTATAGAGAGGTTGTTGTGTGAGCCCGTAAAACACATTGTTGTAAGGTT